>RJWM01011775.1:0-58748 GCA_004363535.1 Dasyprocta punctata | reverse complement strand
TTTTTTGCGGCACCGGGGATTGAACTCACAGCCTTGCGCCTGCCAGGGCAGGCGCTTAAGCCACTGAGCCAAACTCCCGGCCCTGGTTTTTTGAGGCAGGGTCGCACTATGTAGCTCAGGTCGGCCTTGCGCCGCGTTGTAGCCCAAGCTGGCCTCGAACTCACAACACTCCGCCTACCTCAGCCTCCCGAGTGCTGGGATTAAAGGCGTGCGCCACCACGCCCGGCTAACATCTTTTAAATAACACCAATTTAAGATTTATCTCTTCCCTCAATATTTTTGGAAAGTGATTATTCTACTGACTATCAGATGTCGTATCAGTGACTTTTTTCTAAGAGTGGAACAAAATATAATCCCAGCCCACTACATTCCCTAGTTTGTAGCACCTCACTGTCCAGAAATGGTCAACTCCTCTCCCTGTTCAGACTAACCTTACCTTTGTAAAACACACCCCAAACTCCCTTCTTCTCTGACAGCAGCCAGGTTTTGAGACGAGGTACTTTCTTGAAGTAGGCACAGGTACAAACAAAGAGCAAACCAAACACCAGAATTCCATCCAAGGAGTACACTGTCACATAAAGAAGAAATGAAAACCTTTGGTGCTGATTTCACTTGGGAAAAGTGATCCCGCCTGACAGCTCTTGAGGACAAAGTGTGATACAAAATCAAGATAAGTCTTTTGCCTCCTTGGACCTCTGGAAGCACCATGGGTCACCAGCAGCTCTCCTGGAGCCATCCAAGGAAATTTGGTCAGGGCTCTCACTCTTTCCAAGTGTGATCAAAACCACATGGCCTGATCTGAAATAGGGCTTGAACACGTGTTTCCAGTGTTTCTGCCAGTATGCGAAGGACATCAGCTTCATCAAGTTGGATTAAATAACCTTCCTTCAATGGATTATCCAGGACATTGAGCCAAAGAAATAGACCATGCTAATTCTTTGTACATAAAATAAAAAATTTAAAAGCTTTCAAAAAAGGTCAAGATGAAACCTGAATAGCAGTGCCAACACTCGATGAGAGGGAGCCAAAGTCCTGGAACTAACAATGTTACCTGTTTCCAAAAACTGCTTGTAGACATCCCCTCTACAACAGTTTCACTGCCCCTCCCATCATTCTCTTCTGCAAACTAGAAATCCAAGCAGAGTGCATCAGTTTATGTGGAATCAGCTTCCCACAAATCACAAATTGCAATGTTGGCAATATGCTGAGAGAAACACAAGAATCCCTAGAGCCTGAACACAAAGACTAAACATGTCCTTGTTATAAATCACTCAAATGATGCTTCAATATAGTAGAAAACTTTAAACTCTTAGTTCTATTTCTTCTTTCATATATAAGTCAAGTTCTTTAATGTTCTGTTAAGTACAGTGCATCACCTAACTGCAAAAATACAAAACAAACAATATTGGACCACAAATGGAGGGTGGATGGCACTACTATGTGTCAGAATGAGTTGGTGGGTTTTTGTTTTTTGAGATAAAGTCTATGTAGTTCAGGCTGCCCTTGATCTCAAGATCCTCCTGCCTCAGCCTCCTGAGTGCTGGTATTACAGGCGTGCACCACCACACCAGACCAGAGTGGTTTTTTTTTTTTCAGAATGAATTCTTAAAATTTCTTCTGGTACTAAGCATTGAACCCAGGCCCTCATTCATGCTTAGAATATGCTTTTATTTCCTGGTTCAGATTATTTCTTCCTCTGGGTGATGTCCTTTCTTTCACTATGCATAGTATCCTGAGACCATTCCCTGCCCAGCAAGCTCCAAAAGGATTTTTTATATAACCTGTGTCTGCCAGTTCTGGACCACAACTCTCTTCTATCAATAAAACCCCCGCACGGTTATGTCCAATATATTAATATATACACTAAGTTTTTTTATAAGAAATGATACCTCATCCCATACTTTTTTTTCCCTTAAATTCTGTAAGTTCTGTAGACACTGCCAAAATTCACAAGTAGGTAAAATTTGAAATTTTAGTACCAGAACTATCAACAAGGTACTTTTGGAAATTTTTTTTGTATCTTTCAAATTATATTGCCTAAAAGACTTTGATTTGTCCTCCTCCTCTAAGGATGACGCTCAAGACCATTAATAACTGCTTCCTTCCCTCACCTGGAATTTGGAAATCCTGTCTATGAAGTGTTTGAAAAGGCCCAGAAAAATTAGGTCAGATAAATAGGTGACAACTACCACCTCATTTAGAAAAGGCAGTGTATAAATCCATCCCTTGCAACACTACACGAGGTGTCTAGATCAGATCAACGAGCTAAAAGTTTAAAACCAAACGAGAAGGCTCTTGAAACAGCGTATTTGCAAAACAGGAGAACTTTTGGGAGGGTGGCGTACATTCACACAACACACAACCCTAAGTGAGGGGATAGGTTGTTATCATCTGTGATTTCTTGGTTTGGTCCTCTCAATGAGCCTACAATTCCCAAGTATGAGAACGGAGGGGACTGGGAGGAAGAGCCTTTCTTCCCCGGGGCACTGATACTAGGGGCACTGGCTCCCCAAGGGCTACGTTGAACTTCTAATAAAAACAGAGAAAGCGAAGAGTAGAGACAGAAGACTGAGGTGTGAGAAGGACAGGGGCCGGGAAACCCAGATGGATTCAGGTAGAAGGGACGTGCGGAGAGGCATAAAAGAGAGTAAGGGGCGCAGAGAGACCAAGAGGGGGCCGGGCCGGGAGGGGGCGGGGAGAACGGCCACGTTAGTCCCCGCCCAACCCGCCACGTTTCTCCCTCGTTCTTCACTCCCACCCTCCGTGGGGGCACCGGCTCTCACCGTTGGTCATGGTGGCTGAGCCCGGGACTGTGTAAGAAGTCCGGGTTCAGCAGCGATAGCGGCGAAGACTGGGGAACCCAACTCCCGTTTGACACTTCCCGATCCGGGCCTCGGCGACAGGCTGGGGCAGTAGTACGCAAGCGCAAGGAACGGGTGTCGCGCACCGAACGCAATCGAGTGCTGCTAGCCGATTGCCGAGCTAAGGGACTGGCATGGGTGGTGCGTGCGTGCTTACGTAGGGTGAGGCAGCGCCCTTTCTGAGGCTTTCTGGGTGGGCATGGTAACCGCCCTTACGCAGAATGCCCCCAGGGAAGTTAGGGCTGGTGTGTCTGAAAAAAGTAAAGGTTGGAGGTTTTGCGCTGTGGCAGCCGTGTGTTTATGCGTGTATGTATGTCAGCACCAGCCCACCTGCTACGGAGTGGTTTGCATCCTCGGAGTTCACTTAAAACCCCGACAACATGACTGAAGAAGCAACCCTGCTGTACATTTTTCTCCACTGTCGCCTGTGCGGTTGACTCAGTCGTCCGCTGTGCCTTCTCGCAACACTTTCAGGGTCAGCTGATTCCTGGCCAAGAAACAAACCAGAATCATCGCATTCCCCAGTAGATTCGGGTGAAAACTGGTAATAAAATCAAATACATTTCCGAGAGGAGGCATTAAAGAAAACCAAACTGGGTCTACAAGGAATTGCACATGAGAGGGCACACATTTACTACAGCAAGGTCACGACCGTCTTGCCCTAGAAAGTTGGTCACCGCTGTCTGGACAGTTGGACACGTTTTATTGAGAATATGATTTTCCTTTTTGTTTTTATGCTGTGCACTAGTAGACTGGTTCAGTAATAAATATGTGAAGGCTTTGGTGTGGATGGGAAGTTGGGAGGAGGAGACTCCGGGGCAGTAGCTAAGGCCATAGGACTGCTCTTGCCCCGCCGCTCTTCCTTACTCGCAAGGGAAATCTAGTCAGCTTGTATTCCAACTTTCAAAATGAAATAAAGAACTTTATAAGAAAAAGAAGTTACATGTTTCAGGTCCTAAAACTCCAAGTTGTCAGAAATATTGAGATAATTGTCTGAGTGGATTTTTCTTAAACTATCAGGATAGTCTTAATTATTTCTTGTGTTTGAATCATGTTGTGGGTCACCCGGCCACTTTAGCCATAAATTAACCATATTTGGACAACACTCTCCTGAAAACACTTTGACACTGTGATGGAAGATATCAGCCTAATGACAGGACTGGGGTGAAGGAGATGGCTACAAATTCTACTTTGTAAAATGAAATCCATAATTGCAAATAGCTCCATCCTCTTTATTAGGGTCAGGGGAAAGTGAAACGATGGATTTTCAGAGGCTGAAGTTGTATTTATTTTTTATTTTCTTATTTTATTTTTATTTATTTATTTGTCTTTTTGAGACAGGGTCTTGCTATGCAGTTCAGGCTGGCCTTGAGCTTACTTCAGTTTTGTTTGTTTTTTTGGTTGGTATTTTTTCCAAAGCACCCCCCCCCCCCGGGCACCAGGGATCAAACTTACAACCTCGCGCCTGCCAGACAGGCACTTAAGCCACTGAGCCAAACTCCTGGCCCTAGTTTTTTGAGGCAGGGTCGCACTATGTAGCTCGGGCCGGACTTGCACTCGCGTTGTAGCCCAAGCCGGCCTCGAACTCACAATGCTCCGCCTACCTCAGCCTCCCTAGTGCTGGGATTAAAGGTGTGCACCACCTTGCCGGCTCAAAGCCATTTTATTTCAAGGAGAAAAAGAAAAAAAGAGCCGGGCGTGGTGGTGCACGCCTTTAATCCCAGCACTCGGGAGGCTGAGGTAGGCGGAGCGTTGTGAGTTCGAGGCCGGCTTGGGCTACAACGCGAGCACAAGGCCGGCCCGAGCTACATAGTGCAACCCTGCCTCAAAAAAACCAGGGCCGGGAGTTTGGCTCAGTGCCTTAAGCGCCTGCCCTGGCAGGCGCGAGGTTGTGAATTCCATCCCCGGTGCCGCAAAAAGAAAAAAAAAAACTAAAACAAAATTTCAAAACACATCAATCAGGGGACAACAATGGTACATACATTGTGCACTGTCATCCTCAAATCATTCACCCAGACTTGAGTGCACTTTGTAGCCCGGGCTGGTCTCAAACTTGCAATAATCCTCCTGCCTCAACCTCCTGAGTACTGGGATTACAGGAGTGTGCCACCATGCTTGGTTTGCTTGAATTTTTAAATTACCATCCCTAGTGGTTGTTATCAAAGAAAGGAACTCTGCCCCTCTCTCCTGGAGTGCCATCTGCTGGCTACAGCTTGCTTGGTTACCTAGAAGAAGAAAAGCAAAGCCACCCTAGATGAGTACAGAAGCAAACCAAAAGAGTATGCAGGACAGGCTCCTTGAGAAATTATGCATAAATGCAGAAACAAAAAGTAAATGAACCCGGGCATGGTGGCACAGACCCCTCTGGAGGCTGAGGCAAGAGAATCCCAAGACTGAGTCAGCCTGGACAATTTAGGAATTTAGCAAGACCCTACCTTATAAAAATGAGTTGGGGCTGTATACAGCTCTGTGTGAAAGCGCTGAGTTCAATCCCCCATACAAAAGAAGAAGAAAAAGAAGGAGTGGGTAGGGGAAGGGGAAGGAGAGGGAAAGGAGAAAAATGTATGGAACAAAAACCTAAAACAGGCCAAATACACACAGATTCCCTTGTCTGAAAGAACTGTTCAGGGCAACTGAAAAACAAAGCAAGAGTGTGCAGGGTGCGGTGTGGCAAACCTACAATCCTGTTATGGTTGACACATTTTGTCAACTTGAGAAGTCTAGAAGCTTAACTAAGTAACTCAACCTCTCTCCATCCTGGGGTGTAAGGAACATTCCCTTAGCTCTCTAGGATATTGTTCACTGTGTCAATTTGAGAAGGTCAAAAGTTTAACTGATTCAACAAGGGACCAGGGTCTGTCCTTTGTAAACATTCTCAGCTTGTGCTGAGGAAGGCATGCAGATGGTGTGAGTGCTACACCTACCTGATGAGGGTAGGCTGCTTACAAACATAAGGGAGGAAAACAGGTGTGCTCCCCCCTTTTTGCCCTTTTGCTCTTGTCACTTTTGGTATCTGCTGCAGCCGCCATGAACAGTTGCCTCTTAGCCATGCCACCCTGCCTTGGAGTCAGCTGAATATGGACTGAAATCTCCACAAACTGTAAGCTAAATAAACCTTTCTTTCCTTCATTTTGGGCATCAGGTATTTTGTCTCAGCAACTAGAGAAAAGTAACTAAGGCAAATCCCAATACTTCACAGGAGGATTGCTTCAAGTTTTAGGTCATCCTTGGCTACATAGTGAGTTCAAAGCCAGCCTGACTTGAAACTATACTACAAAGCCACTGTGATAAAAACAGCATGCTACTAGAAAAAAAAAAAAACCAGATTCGAGGACCAATAGAAAAGATTTGAAGATGCGGAAACAATTCCAAACACACTCAACCACTTATCTTTGACAAAGGGGCCAAATACCTTTACTGGAAAAAAGTAGCCTCTTTAATAAATGGTGTTGGAAAAACTGGCTTTCCACAAGCCGAAGACTAAAACTAGACCCATACTTTTCACCATGCACGAACTGAAGTCGAAATGGATCAAAGATCTAAATATTAAAACAGAAACACTAAATATGCTGGAAGATAGAAAAGGTAGAACTCTTGAAGACATAGATGTAGGCAAAGACTTCATGAACAAAACCATGATTGCACAGGAAATATTACAAAGAATCAACAGCTGGGATCTCCTCTCATTAAAAAGCTTTTGCACAGCAAAATAAATCATCAACAGAATGAAGAGACAACCCACGGGGTGGAAAAAATTTTTGCCAGTTGTTCCTCTGACAAAGGACTAATGTCTAGAACATATAAAGAACTCAGAAAAATCATGCCCCCAAATTTAAAGACCCAATCCAAAAATGGACATCCAAAATGAATAGATACATCTCAGATAAAGAAGTAAAAACAGCAAATAAATATATGAAAAAAGTTCAACATCACTGGTCATTCAAGAGATACAAATTGAAACAATGCTGAGATTTCATCATATCCAGAAAGAATGGCAATTGTCAAGAAATCAATAACAAATGCTGGGGCCAGGGATTTAGCTCAGCAGCACAGTGCCCACCTGGCAAGCATGAGGTCCTGAGTTCAATTCCCAGAACCAAAACAAACAAAAAACAAATGCCAGCAGAGCTGTGGGGAAAAAGAAATCCTTTTGCACTGTTGGTGGGAGTGTAGACTGGTGCAACCACTGTGGAAATCAGTGTGGAGAATCCTCAAAACACTAAAACTTGAGGTTCCATTTGACCCACTATTTCCCTTCTTGGGATCTTCCTGTTATGATTTGTGTCTGGAAGTCCCTGCAAAGCTTCCTGTGATCATAGCGGGTGGGTTTTTCAAAGGTGGCTGAATCTAGAGTTTGTAAGTCCAGTGCTATTATTTGGGGTTTGCAAGTCTAGTGCTATACTCACCCTAGGGTGGGTAGCCTGCACTCAATATAAGGGAAGGAAAAGAGGCTTGCTCCCCTTTTTGTTCTTGCTACTTTTGCTGTCTTCTGCTGCCCAAACTGCCTGGAACTGTTACCCCTTTGCAATGTGCCACCCTGCCTTGGAGCCAGTTGATTATGGACTGAAACTTCTACAAACTGTGAGCTAAATAAACATTTCCCCCTTTAACTTTGAGTGATGAGTATTTTGTCTCAGCAACAAGAAAAGTAACTAAAACATTTCCCAAAAGAATCATACATCAGTGATACATGCACACCCATATTTATACAGGTGCAGTTTGTAATACCTAAATGTTGGAAACAGCCCAAATACCCATCAACTGATGAATGGATAAAGACAGTTTGTTTTTAATAAAATGGTGTACTACCCAGCCAGAAAGAAGGATAAACTTGAGACATTTTTAAGTAAATGGATGCACCTTGAGACAATACTCTTAAGTGAAATAAATTGAACATACGTGTGTAAATATCTCATTCTCTGGTGTGAGAAATAGAAAGTGTAAATAAGGACCAAAATGTGTACTAGATATTGTGAAATAGGAAATTCTCAAATGGGAAGGGAAACTAGGGAGAGAGGAGGGGGAAAGGAAGGAAAAGAAAAAATAAGGGCCAGGGATACAGCTCAATGGGACAGTGTCTACTTGGCAAGTGCAAGGTCCTGAGTTTGATTCCAGGTACCAAAAAACAAGAAAAAAGAAAAAGAAAGAGAAAAGAAGGAAAAAATGGAAACAAAGCTTTTGTAAATAAGCAAGGGAAGAGGAGTTGAAGGGAGGATAAGGGAATGGTTAAAAAAAATTAAGATAAATTATGTACAGGTACAAATTCTCTAGGATGGATGTGATTATTATGTATAGCTAAAATGTACCAATAAACTTAATTAAAAATAAATAAAAAGCTGACCTCTCATACAAATCAGACCTCTCATACAAATTGGACCTCACACACACTGCAGGGCAGGGGAAATAAAAGCCAGCCTGAACTATAAAGTGAGACCCTGTCTCAAAACCAAACAAGACAAAGCTCCCTATTGTTTTGGTCTTTGAGTCGTTCATCACTGTTGCTTAAAATAGCAGCAGCAGCACTTGCAACTGAGGCTCCAACCCTTACACCATGACTGGATAAAGGCCCCAAACTATTCAAACCAGCACCTAAACAAATTCATGTTTACTAATTTAGACTCAATCATGAAGTTCATCTCCATCTCAAAAAATTCTTTTCTTTCTCGAATACTATGAAACTGCACTATCCTCACTGACCTGGTTCTGACAGATTGTTTTGTTTACCCAGGTTCTTTCACTAAAAGATGTCCCTTCAATACCCACACCTTGTTTTCCTCTTTATTGACTTGAGTGGTGACCTGTTCTGCTCCAAAACTTCAACCCCAGCCTTTATAGAGAGTTCATAATTTGATATCCTATTCAAAAAAGAAACAAGAATTATGTAGTTTTAAAGCCTACGTTCAGAGCCAGGCATGGTGGTGCACACCTGTAATCCCAGAATGCTTGGAAGGCTGAGGCTGGAGGATCACAAATTTGAGCCCAGACCAGGCAAATTAGCAATTTAGCAAGACCCTGTCTCAGATTTGTAAACAAACCTTGGGGTGGGGGTGCTTTGTACAAGCGCCTGGTTCAATTCTCAGAGCTACCAAAAAAAAAAAAAAAAAAAAAAAAAAAAACCTCAGTAAAATTTTTAAAACTCAAAATTTGTTCAGCCAGGTGTGGCGTGCATGCCTATAATCCCAGCACTTGGGAGGCTAATGCAGGAGGATTGCTGTGAGTTCCGGGTCAGCCTGGGCTACATAGTAAGTTCAAGCCAGTCTAAAATACATAGGGAGACCCTGTCTTAACCCTCCTCCCAATTTAAAAAAATTTGTTCAGTTCTCTCCTCTGTAAAATTGGGTTATAATAGTATCTCCTTTCTAGGGTTGTTGGAGAATTAAGTGAATTATTTACAATGACATCTAATGCAAAGTATTACTCTCTATATGTTATTAGTGTTGCTGTTAATTTGTTTAAAAGGTATATACTAGTGTCTACTCTGTGTTGGACACTTGCTAGATTTTGTAAGAATAGAGACAAAAAAAAAAAAAATTCCAGTCCTCAGAGAACAAAATACATTGGGTAAGACAGATGAATAAAGAAATCTTAGTAGAGTACAGGTATTACGTATGTAAAGACATCTTTGATTTTGTAAAATACTTGCAGAATACTATTTAAATGAGAAAACAAAATGAGAGGCTCAAAGAAGACACATGGGTGAGATCATGTAGCTAGTTAGGATTCAAACCCAGGTCTCACTTCAAATCTCCCTTTCACTCCTTATCACACTGCCTTGAATTTCAGTACTTTTCACTGATACTGATTCTTTGATGTTTCTGTTCCAAGCATCAATGTTTCTGTAACCCTAAAAAGCCCCTAACCTCAATGCCACCCATCCCATGCAGGCATGTCTCACATCAGGTCCAAGTGTCACTGGCTGTTTACTGCGAGGAGGAAAGGGAGGCCCTCTGGGTTGGGGAGTCTTGACTAAGACAATCCTTCCTCAATTCACTTCAGCCTACATTGGAGAACTGGCAGTTGTTGCCAAATGCCTGTCAGTCAAGAACAGTGGCCTATTTGTTACGGTTGTTTCAGTCATTGTGGTGAACTCTAATCAGTCTTAGGGACCATGACTATGGCATTTGGATTTAAGGAGAAAGTAAGTTCAGTCCCAAAGGCACAGCTTGCAACAATGGCTCCATTTGAATTACAACATATTTGAAAAGGGATGTCAAATAGGCATTAATTTATGCTACAAATATTTGTCCCAGGACTTCTAAGTCTAAGGAATGTGCTAACATTTGGAAGCTCAAAGATGAATGAGATGAAACAGACTCTGATCTTAATATGTTTAAGATTTAGTAGAAAAAGATAAGTTGTGTATGGAAATAACCAGAAAACACAGCAGAAAGTGAGAGATGTCAAAGGGAGATGAAAACAAAGAGCGCTTTGCGGGTATAAAGGAAAAACTGCTTTCAGCTGAGAGTTCAGGGAAGGCTTTACAAGGGCACAGACATTTCAGCTGGACCTGAAAGGCATGTGACATCTCAATAGGCAGGAAAGAAAAGTATCCTGGTGGGAAAAGAATAGAGCGATTAAAGGCCTAGGGAGGGCAAGTACAAGATACATTTTGGGCACAGTACGCTCTTCCTTTCCTTCTTTACCAGCGAACTCCCATTCATCTCAGGTCTCACTTCCCACACCACTTGCTCAAGGAGAATTTCGTTCTTCTGCCCTTGCTGGGTCCCCTTCCCCCAAAATAAGCTTCCAAAGCATATAATATCCATTTAATTCACACACACCCCACACTATGCCACCCATAAGGCTCATTTACATTGTCATTTTATAGCGAGTGGTAACATTTTGCAGTTGCTTCATAAATATCTGTTGCATGACTAATTGGACACAGCCTTGTGAAACTGGAATGTAGAGTTCATGAAGAACAGTAAAATAATAAAAGATAGGTTCTTGAATAAAAACAGCTGTGACTTTTGGCTCTAACCACATACTACCAAAATCACCATACAGGTATTAACACATCTAAGCCTCATAATAATCTTATAAATTTAGTAACTATATTTTCTTTTCTTTTCTTTTTTTTTTTGGAGACAGGGTCTCATTATGTAGTTCAGGCTGGCCTTTGAACTTACTTTGTGGCCCAGGCTGGCCTTGAACCTGCAGCGATCCTCCTGTCTCAGCCTCTGGAGTGCTAGGATTACAGGCATGCACTACCACACCCAGTTTATCCTCATTTTACAGATCAAGAAATGGATGTATTCAAAGATCAGGCAAGTTCTCACAGCTGACAGGTAAAATAGTAAACATTTCAAACCAAATCCAGAACCTGTATATTTAACCAAGAAGTATGGGTTTTAATTGGGAAATGAGCAAATGGTTAAGAAATTCTGAAAGCCATTTAAAAAATGACACTAAACCCAAAATAGGGAGTAGCATTGTAGAGGTCTACACTGTGGAGTGGAGTAATAGAAGTGTATGGGGTTGGGAGTAGGATTGCAAAACTTTTACCTAGATTTAGAGTCTGAGTAATGCTAATTGTGGGCCTTTCTCCCATCCCATCAATAACACATTTATGAGACCTACCACCCAACCCCCTGCTTTCCTCATGATCCCACCCTTGCCTTCTAAATTATTCTCACACAGCTGCTATACTTTCTGTCAGTTATCTCTGTCCTCTGCTGATTCTTTCTGTGAACAAAACTCTTTTGTCATTAACTGTTTCTTTACCAACTCATTCCACTTTTCTGAGCAGTTAGCTAAGTGTCTGGCACAAGTTCACAGCCTTATTCATTCAATAATCACTTATTCAAAGTCTCCTTTTCTGGTCCCTACTGCCCTCTTAAGGCTACTGTTTTTCTCTACGTTTTTCTATCTTTTAGTAGAAACACTCCAACACTCATTTAGTGTACAGACTTGCTTTTCATAATCAGTCTATCTTCCATCTTCTCTACTTTCCTCAAACTACTCAAAATACTTCTTCAAATTATTCTCTTATCTCTTGTCAAATCCAAACCCTTTTCTTAAATCTTGCAATCTTTTTTCCTTTATCTCTTTTTTGATCTCTCTTTCTTTTTCTTCCTTCCTTTCCTTCCTTCTTTCCTTCTTCTCTTTCTTTCTTCTTTCTTCTTTCTCTCTTTCTGTCTTTTCTTTCTTTTTTTTTTTTGAAACAAGGTCATATTATATAGGTCAGGCTGACTTTGAACTCACTGTATAGTCCAGGCTGGCCTCAAGCCCCTGCCTCAAACTCCCAGAGTCCTAGGATTACGGGCATGGACCACTATACCTGGTTTAAATCTTCCAATCTTTTAATTCCTCCTCCTCTCCCCCCAGTACTGAGGACTAAGTCCAAGGCCTTTGCACTGAGCTACTTCTCTAACCCTTTTTACAAATTGTGAAACAAGGTCTTGCTAAATCCCTAAATGGTCCACAGTGGACTCAAACTTTTGATCTTCCTGCCTCAGCCTCCCAGCATTATGGAATTACAGGAATGTGCCACCATGCCAGCTAAATCCCTCAATTTCTTAATCTCTGTGGCCATGGGCACTCTTGATTGCCTGCTTCTTTTTTGAAACTTTTTCTCTTGTTTGCCTTTCAAAGTACATATATATACACATATGTATGTAAAAAATATGTATACATACTATGTATGTGTATATATATTATATATGTGTATATATTATATATAATATATATATATATATTTTTTTTTTGGTACCAGGAATCAAACTCAACCTTGCGCTTTCCAGGCAGGCGCTGTGGCCCTGAACTACATATATCTCCAGTTCAGAGTATATATTTTTTCTCTTTCACCTTCATCTTTTCCTACCACTTGAGCCACTCCTTCAGTCTTTTCTGTCTTTTTGATGCACTACTTCTAAGGATCTTCCCTTTACTTCCCTTCTTTCTTGCTTTTGCTTCCTTGTAGTCTTTAAACTATCACCTTCTTATCAACATCTCTCATTTAATTTTCTGTAGTCCTAATTTCTCTGTGAATTCCAGAGAAATTCATGGAGGTATAGGCCTGAACTTCCATGAAGTCTAGAGATCCAGACACTTAAACTCAGACCAAGCTCATATATTTCCACCTCTAATTGCTTTTCCTTCTTTCTTTCCTGTATATATTACAGTAATAGCATTCCATCAAATGTAAATCTCTCTGTCCATAACTTTTAGATTTTATTGACATGAAACTCCATCTCCTACAGTTTCTTTTTAAAAAGTTTCTCCTTTTTCCCTTTGTTCTAGATCAGATTATAATCATTTCTCATTTTAGGTCATTTCCCTACTATAGTAATTTTTTTTGTGTGTGTGGGTACCAGGAATCAAACTCAGGACCTCGCACTTGTCAGGCAGGTGCTGTACTGCTGAGCTAAAACTCCAGGCCCCTATAGTGACTTTGTATTTAAAAAAAGTCCAGTGAGTTAAGATGTGTTATAAACATGCACCAACTCCTCATGATGAGTGCAATAATTATGTACTGCAAATATGTATTAATAAAAAACAAAACTTTTCTGAATAGTATAAAAAACAAAATAAATTCTTTGGACATTGAAAAAAAATCCAAGTTCATTGATTCTTCTCCTAAGACTACCCAAGAATTTCTGCAGTTTGAAGCTAAGTCTTCAAAGAGAACTTCAAAGTCTTTCACTCCTATTTGGTTTCATTCCAGCCTCACTTCCTGCCTCCCCATCCAATGAATTGTGTTCTGGCAACCCACTCTAACATCTCACAGATGCTCACAGTGACTTTTCACTCTCTTTGCATTATTTCTGCTCTGCCCAACACACTAATTTTTTTTTCACTTCATATTTTGGATATCAGCTTCAGAGGGTTGAATTATCCACACATCATAGTTCATGGCACACTCTTCTAAATGGCCCTTTCAAAGTCCTTCACTTTTATTTATGTATGTATTTTACTGAACCCTAGTCCCATGTCCCCTATGCTGCAGGCTTGATGTCTCTGTTTTTTTCACATACTCCTGTATATTATTTTGTATATTTTTAACTTACATAAATGGTATTGTGTTATAGATCATATTGCTTTTCTTATTCATTTTTTCTGAGCACTGCTTATAAACTGTGTCCATGTTGCTAAGTTGTTGTTTTCTTGGATTTTTTTTTTTTTTGTATCAGGAATTGAGCCCACAACCTCGTGATTGCCAGGCAGGCACTGTGCCACTGAGCTGTGTCCCTGGCTCTAGTCTATTGTTTCCGAGCGCTGCACTGTGCTCCTCAGTCTGTATCCAGCACATTTAACTTTCCTACTCCTCTGCTAATGGACACTGAATGTTTTATACTGGACTTGTTGGACAAAGCCAGTGTTGAGAACTGTCCCTGTCAGTCTCAGCAGCTCCTCCTAAATAACACTTGTTTCCTTCATTATTCTGAAATAAAATTCACAGATAAGCTAATGTGATAGGCTATAGCCCCCACTGATCTCTCCCTTCTGATATATATATTTTTTCCTTCTGATAGTTTTGTCTTTGTGCAATTTGGTCTTGAGTGTGGGCTACACTTATTGACTTACTTCTATTGAACAGAACAGGGCAGATATGAGATGCAGTTTCTAAAATTAGGTTTCAAAAAACACTATGGCTTCTGTCTTTTAGGAGTTGTTTTCATTTGTCTGCTCTGATGGGAGCTACCCGCTGCATTGTGAGTTGCCCTTTGGAAAGGACTATATGGCAAAGAATTGAAGAAGGCCTCTGGGCAACCTAAAGAAGCTGAATCTTGCTGGCCAACACAAGTGATTCTGGCTACAGATATAACTGCAGCCCAAGACAACTTCTTGACTGTAACAAGAGTGACCTTCTGGGTGCCAGAAGCACCCAGTTAAACTGCACTCAGACTTGCAACCCACAAAAACTGTACAATAAAATGATAAAATTTCCAATTTTTTTATAATGGGGATTGAACTCAAGGACCTACACATTCTAGGCAAGCACTCTACCTCTAAGCCACTGCCCATCTCTTTTTATTTTTTATTCTGTGATAGTACTGTATTACAGATAGGTAAATTAGGTAGTGAATGATAAGTAGTTAGGAAGGGACAGGCCCAAACAGAGTTAGAACAGAGATGAGGCAAATCAAGCTGTGGTCAAGGGTTCAGTTGGTGGAAACTGGGCCCCAAGATGAAGACTCAACGGCTAGGCCTGAGATGAACAACAGCTCAAAGCTGTGCTATAAGTAGCACCACGTGGGCCACTAAGCCTGAATATCGAACACATAGAAATAACATAATAAACATGTAGATAGATGACCCTCAATGTACCCCTTCCAGAAATGCCTTTGTTCTTCTCCATGCTAGTACTACTGCTAAGTACCTTGTTTTTCTATTAAATCACTATTAGCTAAGTAACTGTACTTATAATCCTATAGGTTGGCTGTAGTTTGACCCAGGATAACCTGCAATGTGATGTTACTGTATAAAAACTCCCTCGGTGCCGGGCATGGTGGTAATTGCCTCACTTGGAAAGCTGAGGCAGGAGACTCACCATGAGTTCCAAGCCAGGCTGAGGTTTACATAGTAAGTTTAAGGCCAGACTGAACTACAAAGTGGGGCCCTGTCTCAAAACACAAAAATAAATAAAAAACCCCACCCAGACAAAGAGCCCCAGTGGCAAACTCTCGGAGTTTTCTGTTTAAAGAAACTTTTCCTATTGTTAACCTTCTTTATCTTTGACTCCATTTTTCAGCATCCTGAGGCATGAACTCAGCATATCTAACAGGTTGGGAGTTACTTCCCTGTAACAACAGGGTTTTACTAAAATTGCCCAGGCTGTTTTTAAATTCGTGATTCTCCTCCCTTAGTCTCCTGACTACCTGGGATTACAAACCTGTGCCACAATGCCACGCAAAATGCTTGTACTCAGCAATAAATAACACATATGCCTACTAATATAATTTGTACAATTTGTCTTAGCAATTCAGTAAAGGTAAAATGAAGACAATGATGGGGAGAGGCTGAGGATGTAGCTCAGTAGTAGAATGCTTTTTTTTTTTTTTTTCCCCAGTACTGGGATCAAACTTACAACCTTGTGCTTGCCAGGCAGGCACTAATGCCGCTGAGCTAAATCCACATTTTGACTAAAGTATCACAAAAGATTTTACTTGTGGTGACTTTTTTCCCTAAAATGGTCCAAAGTTCTTTGCAAATTCAAACAAAACAAAGTACAATATACTAACAATTTTGTAGTACTAACATCCTAGTAAAAGTTAATGAATATAGATTTAAAACGTGGGGGAAAATTGTGTTTAATGTTAACAACAAAGATACATTCTAGTTTCAAATAATTAGTTTTCACTCACTGAATGTCCACCAACATATTCAGAAATAGTGTTTATTGTTGTGAGGCATCACCTTTGTTTTTGTTGTCGTTGGTTTTTTAAACCGGGGATTGAATCCAGGACCTTAATGTTTGATTATTTTAAGGTCACTCAATCTGAAGTTGCACAGAGAAAATGAAAACAAGAGAGAGATAAGGAGGAGGCCTTTAATGCGGAGGGCATGGGAGAGCTTTAGGGGCCAGGGGTGTAGAAGCTCTCAACAAGAACAAAGGAGTGTAGTTACCTTTATCAGCTTTGGCTGGGGGTAGAGTTTGGGAGGTGGGCAAAATGACATATTAACAGCTGATTTGAAGGAGCACCTGCCTGTGTAAAGCAGGAGACAAAGATGTACTGGGGCCTGGGGGTGAAGGCTTGGAAGATTGTGGAGTCTTGGGATGGACAGGGCTCGGCACATGCGCAAAAGGGGAGCGGTTGGTTTATCTCTGGAATGAGAAGGAAAATATGGAGCTTACTCTTGGCGAGATAAGTTGTTTCTCTGGGTCCAGTACCAAGTTGTGGGGATGTCAGGTTACAGATAGCTAAGCCCCAGGCCTGCAGAACCTATCACTTCACACTGAGCTACATCCTAAGCCCTTTGTGGGTTTGCGACAGTATCTCGCAAAGTCTCTAAATCGCCCAGGCTGGGCTCAAACCTACGGGCCTCCAGCCTTTGGCTCCCAGAGCGCTGGGATCACAGCCACGCACCACTACACTAGCTTTCACTTCTTACACTGTGGGACATTTACTCGCTACCTCTAGTCTTCTAATATCCACGATTTTCTACTGATGTTCCAACCAAACCTACCTTTTTTTTTTTTTTTTTTTTTGTGGCACCGGGGAAAGAACTCATGACCTTGCGCCTGCCAGGAAGGCGCTTAAGCCACTGAACCAAATTCCCCGCCCTAGTTTTTTGAGACAGGGTCGCACTATATAGCTCAAGCCGGCTTTCAACGCACAACTCTCCGCCTACCTCAGCCTCCCGAGTGCTGGGATTAAAGGCATGCTCCACCACCCCCGGCTCCAAACCTACCTTTCTAAGGAAATTTTAAATCTTGTCATTCTAGAGATACCGTTCATATGAGAACTAACAACGGAATACATGTCGCCTGGCCCCTTGCTGTTTTTCTTTGTGACTTTCAATCCCTTTTTTGGGATAGGGAGGAAGGGGCTCACCGCCCCACTCCTCCAGGGACTGTGTGGGTTCAGCCACTCACAAGGAAAACGCACTCCATTTGCACAGGCGTTGGCCAGATCTATCCCCGCCCCTCGCTAACGTCACCGGAAGTGACGCCCGGGAAGTAGTAAAATCAATTAGTGGCGAGTTCGTCTGGTGCAGTAGCTTTGCTGGCTGCTGGAATGGCAGATGAAGAAGAGGATCCCACCGTGAGTGACCACCTGTGTCTCAATCCTGTTTTTATCACTCCCTCAGGCTTAGTAGCGGGGACAGAATTGAAAATCAAATTTATTCTCCATAGCGAGTTCAGCTGAGGTTTTACCTCGAAGATTTACCTGTTTGCTTTCGCCGTGATAAATGATTTATCAAATAGTATGTGAGGCAGGACATCAAGGAAGAGCACAAAAGTGGCTTTCTTTTTCGTTTTGGTATAAATTTGCCAGACACCCTTTGAAACGCCAAAGAGTCATCGTTAGTCATAGTATTTGCTAATGGACTGGAAATCAGGAATCTTGGAATTTAAATTCTTGTTTCTCTCTGAGCAAGTTGTTTAACTTTGAGCATCAGTTTTCTTGTCATAAAACAGGGTCAAGGCTTATTCAACGTAAGTTTTTTGCATCTGATAAGAGGTCCTTATTAAATATTAATTTTACTTATTCCAGGGGATAAACTGGTTCAGTATCAGATCTTTTAATGGTAACACTGTCCAGCAATGGGACCGCATAGTTGGTTTAAAACAACACAGCCTGCCATGGTGACCTATACCTGTGATCCCAGCACTCTATGTGAAGGCAGGAGGATCTCATGTTTGAGGACAGCCTGGACTACATAGAGAAACCATTGCAAAAGAAAAAAGAAATCCTGCCTGACTTGGAAATTGGGTTAGGTTCTTGAAGGCACCTTCAGTGTTGATTTCATATATATATATATTTTTTTTGCTCCTTTAGGCTTTCTACCCAGATATCAATGTTGAAAATGGAAAAAGATGTTAATTATTAAAATACCAAATGCAGACAATCACTTGACATTTCTATGTGTATATTTTAATTTTTAGTTTGAGGAGGAAAATGAAGAAATTGGAGGAGGTGCTGAAGGTGGACAGGGTAAAAGAAAGAGACTTTTTTCTAAAGAATGTAAGTTGTATTTGACAATAATTTTATTATAGATGGTGCAAGCTTTTGGATATATTCTTTTCGAGTAATTTTATTGTCTATAGTGACAATATTGTCATACTTACCTATAAAATTCTGTTTAACTTTTGAATCATATCTAATAACCATCCTACCCTAGCCCTAATTATATAAAATAATAAAATATGGTTAATATTTTAATTCAGGACAGAGCATACCTCTATTAATTTTCACATGCCTTACTTTTGTAGAGTAGATACAGGGACTCCTTTGATTGTAAATTACAGGTAGTAATGGATCCTGAAAAAAATTCTGAGGAAAGGAAACAAAATTGGGGCTTTGGACTAAGGCAGTGAACAGGAAGATGGTGATTAGTGTGAGGAATTAGCAACTTCTAGAGGTGGTAATGTATTGGTCTTTTGCCCTCCTGCCTCAGTAGACAGGTTTGACTCTTTTTGGCAGCAACAGAAAGGGAGGGCTGCTGCTGCCGCTGCTGCTGCCGCTGCTGCTGCTGCTGCTGTTGCTGCTGCTGTTGCTGCTGCTGCTGCTGCCACTGATAGTCTGGGTAGCCCTTGAAGGCATCATAAAACTGCTCTGCATCTCCAACTTCCTGGTTCTTTCCATGTAGTTATGGCTGAGTATTGAGAGATACAGCAACACCAATTTCTGAATATGTATCAGATAGTATATTTAGGGTGAGTAAGACATGAGCAGTTCCTAAATGCTTTTAAAATGGCAGGGTTAGCATGTCATTTTTTTTTTTTAACTACCCAAATCCTTTCCATATAATTTCTCACTTAAAGCTGACCACTCTTTATTCTGTCTCTCTAATACTAATTATTTGATTCGTATGTGCTTTGCTATCATGTCAGCATGTGAAGTGAATCCCTGCACCAGAGCCTCACAGAATCGTACATAGTGTGATGCTTTACTCCATTTAGATTACCGTATGTTTGTGATGATAGGAGTTTGGGATGTTCACAGCTTTCTCTTTGTCTTACCAGAACATTCATATATTTTACTGACCAGGATCTGTTCTCCTAAACCTGCTTTTAATTTTTTTTAATGAATATAACACAGAATTTCAAAGCATTCAGTGGCATTTGTTTAACCCTTTTTAGACCCTTTCACTAAGACAATTTATATTCTTTCTACAAAGCATAAGTTTTCCTTATCCACTGAGACACATTTTCCTATTGGTGAGTTGTAAAATGTTAGTGACTTATTTTCTTCACAGTTTAAAGGAAATAATAGTAAATTTACAGTGGAAAATCTCGATAGACATCATTTTAGCTAAGTGATCAAAGTTAGCATCACCAGTTGTTATACATATTGACATCATGTACCCTGATGTGAGAGGTGAGGGCACGTTATCTCTCAGTGTCCTTTCTAATAATGTGTGACCTCAGTCTAAGCATGGGAAAACATCAAAGAAACTCAGATTGAGGGATAATCAAAATAATTGACCAGTGTTCTTCAAAAATATCAAAGTCTTGAAAGACAGGAAAAAGCTGACATATTGTCACAGATTAGATGGAGAAAACCAAGGCACCATGACAATTAAGTAGAGTGGAATCTTTGATAGGAACCTGGAATTTTTTTTTTTTAATGCAAACAAAATTACAGAATCCAAAAGCAAGGAAGGAAATTTTTTCTCCTGTAGTTGTTTTCTTCTTCCTGTATCTGGAACTAAAGGCTTGTCTCAGTGTAAAACTTAAGGATACTTCTGCAGTGGGCTGACTTTCTAGTCACCCCTTTCATTTCTTCCCTAGGTTTGGTCTACTTTCATCTCTTTTTAGTTCTACCAGGTTTCGCTTCTCCAAAATAGGAATCAGTCTTTCTTTTCTCTCCTTTCCTCCTTTCCCTCCCTTTTTCTCTGTTTTCCTCTCCCTCTTTCCCTCCTTTCCTCCTTCTTTTTTTTTTTTTTTTTTTGCGGCACCGGGGATTGAACTCACAACCTTGCGCCTGCCAGGGCAGGCGCTTAAGGCACTGAGCCAAACTCCCGGCCCTGGTTTTTTGAGGCAGGGTCGCACTATGTAGCTCAGGCCGGTCTTGCGCTTGCGTTGTAACCCAAGCCGGCCTCGAACCCACAACGCTCCGCCTACCTCAGCCTCCCGAGTGCTGGGATTAAAGGCGTGCGCCACCACGCCCGGCTCCTTCCTCTTTCTTATTAGCTCATGTTTACATTACATAATGAACACATTCATTGTGGGTGGGGTACATGTATAATACATGGCACATTTTAATTCTTTTTACAGCCCCCCTACCCTCCATCTCTTTAGAAGTATTCTTAGAGTTCCTTCCTTTCTTCCTTGCTTCCTTCCTTCCTTATTTATTTATTTACTTGTTTATTTATTTAACAGTTCTTGGGATTGAACCCAGGGCCTTCACAGTGAGCTATACCCACAGCTTGTTTTTTATTGTTCTTGTTTTTTTGAGACAGGGTCTCACTATGTAGTCCAAGGTGGCCTTGAACTCACAGCAGTCCTCCTGCCTCAGCCTTCGAAATGCTGGGAATATAGGCATGTACCACTATGCCCAGCTCTTTTGTTTTTTAAAAAGTGTAAAACTTATATACAGTAAATTGTACAAAGCTGAGTGTAGTGTCACACATTTGTAATCCTAGCAGGCTGGGAGACTGAGGCAGGAGAATTGTAAGTTTGAGTCCACTAAAGGCAATTTAGCACCTTACTGAGTCCGTATCTCAAAATTTTCTTTTCTTTTATTTTATTTTTATGTTTTTGGTACTGGGAATCAAACTTAGGACCTTGTGCTTGCTAGGCAGGTGCTACGCCATTGAGCTATATCCTTGGCCCAGTCAAAATTTTAAAAAAAGAGGTTGGGGATGTAATCAGTGTGATGATGCTGGGTTCAATCCCCAGCACTGGGGGGAAAAGTGCAAGTCTTCTTCTTTTTTTTTTTTTTTTGTGGCACCGGGGATCAAACTCACAGCCTTGCACCTGCCAGACAGGCGCTTAAGCCACAGAGCCAAACTCCCAGCCCTGGCTTTTTGAGGCAAGGTCGCTCAGGCCGGCCTTGTGCTTGTGTTGTAGCCCAAGCCGGCCTCAAACTCACGATGCTCCACCTACCTCAGCCTCCCAAGTGCTGTGATTAAAGGCGTACGCCACCACGCCTGGCTAGAAGTTCAAGTCTTAAGGGAACAGCTTGATGAATTTTATATACTTATATACTAGTAATCACTCAGATCGAGATACAAAACATGTCGAGCATTTGACAGTGCTTACATACTTGAGAATTTCATGTTATAATTCTTCCTAGAAAAATGGATTCACACAGATAATATGTAAAATTTTCCTATCTACATATGCTCAAGTGAAATTTAAGACCTTTTTTTTTTTTCTTTTAGGAGAGTAACAATAATCAACACATTGCATATTGTTATATTCACAGCAGTTGTTTAGGGTGTAAGATACAGACATCAAACATTGTTAAAAGCTTTTTATACCTAGTGTGTGGACTAATTTGGATTTATTGTCTTTAAGTTAAGAATCCATATGAATCCCATCTGTCCTAAACTACAAAGAAGTAAGTACTACTGCCGTTGTCAGAGTAAAGGCTGTCTGGAACCAAGTTGGGTGGATTCAAATTCAGGTTTCATCTCTTACTAACTGTCTGACCTTGGATAAATCAGTTAACTCAGTGGCTCAATTTTCCTTACCTATAGCATGGGAATCATAATAGTAGTGCTTCAAAGGTTTTTTGTGAGGTTTAAAACAATACTTAGCAAAACAAATAAAACAAAGCAAACCAATACTTAGCGCCAGGGATATAGTTTAGTGGCACAGTGCCTGCCTGGCAAGCATGAGGTCATGAGTTCGATTTCCAGTACCAAAACACAATACTTAGCATTTAAGGGCAATGTAAGTTTTAGCTATTAGCAGTTACTGTTATCACTCTGCATTAGACTTTCCTTTTCTGTGCTTCCTTCACGTGAAACCAGCAAAGGGTTTGTTGGTAGTTGCATTTGAAATGTCAAGATTCTTCGTAGTAAGCCCTCGGCTTTCTCTTTTTGATTACTCATTTGTTCCCATAAGAGGGTAATTGGAGCACTTTCTCTCATGTCCTTTCAGCTGTAGTCGCATCAGAGATTCTTTTGCCTTCTGTTTTCCATGCCCCACTGTCTCACCCACACCCAGAAAACTCCCAGAAAATGCTAAGCATTGCTAACCTTGTCCCTGTCATAGTCTCCTCTTAAAGAGGATTCTGGGGTTTGCTGGCAAATAGATAACAGAGGTTAGGAAAAAAATATTCATTTTAGGATTCAGTACCAGTGAAGGAAGTAGAGGTTCGTTGGAGGATAGTTGATAAGGCTGGTCATAAGACTGTGGTTAAACCGTTTATAACACAGTCCATACTTGGAGACAAAAAATACAATGTAAATGTATTTTTAAACCAGTATTGTCTGTAACTTGGTTCCATTCTAGTTGATGTGAAAACAGTGTTGGTGAAATTGTTGACATAAATAAAAGTGATTGTTCTTTCACAGTGCGGTGTATGATGTATGGATTCGGAGATGACCAGAATCCTTACACTGAGTCAGTGGATATTCTTGAAGACCTTGTCATAGAGTTCATCACTGAAATGGTAAGATTCTTTTGTAACTGTTATTATTTTTTGGAGGATTTGTTTTGTTGTAACTAGTCTTACTTAATTAAAGAATAGGTTTAAAATGCTAAGCTTTAGGTAAGACTAAAACTTACAGCATTCTTTTGAAATAAACTACCCATTGTGTGCCTATTTTGTGAAAGTTTCTAAGTACTATTTATCATTAAGGATAGAGATTATGTAAATATATTCCACTCTCTCCTAAATTTTATTTATAAAGACAGTTGTAAGATCCTTGAACTAAATAATGTTGCCCATAATCTCATCCAAAATAAGTTTTTTCCTTCTTCCAATATTTACTTAAAGGTATATACATTTATATCCAAGTGCCCCTTCCAAAGAAGACCAATTAAAAATAACTAGACATGGCCAGGTGTGGTGGTGCACGCCTTTAATCCCAGCACTCGGGAGGCTGAGGTAGGAGGAGCGTTGTGAGTTCGAGGCCGGCTTGGGCTACAATGCGAGTGCAAGGCTGGCCTGAGCTACATAGTGCGACCCTGCCTCAAAAAACCAGGGCCGGGAGTTTGGCTCAGTGACTTAAGCGCCTGTCTGACAGGTGCGAGGTTGTGAGTTCAATCCCCGGTGCCGCAAAAAAATAAATAAACAAATAAAAAATGACTAGACGTGGTAATACATGCCTATAATCCTAGCACTTTGGAGGCTGAGGCACGAAGGTTGCAAGTTTGAGTCTATTGTGGTCTGCATAGTGAGTTCAAAGCCAGCTGGAAGTACATAGCAAGACCCTGTCTCAATACAAATCAAAACAACAAAAAGGAAAAAAACAGGGCCAGGGATTTAGCTCAGTGGCTTAAGTGCTTGCCTGGCAGGTGCAAGGTTGTGAGTTTGATCATTGGTACCCCCCCAAAAAATAAATAAATAAAATATTAAAAAATTAAAAAACACCTATGAAACATAAAGATAAACATTTCTAATTACTTGGTAAATAATGGACAAAGTACTTGGACAGAGAGTTCACAAATGACTAGCTATTATAATTAGAAGAGAAAATCTTCAGCCTTACCAGTAATTAATAAATGTAAATTAAAACAATAAAATACTGATTTTTAAAAATTTAAAGAGTGAGGGGGCAGAAAGGGAGGGCAAGAGGATATAAAAAGAATTAAGTGTTATGTATATGTACCAGCTCCCCATAATGAATATAATCATTATGTACTGCAAACATTTACTAATAAAAATTAAAACATTGAATTTAATGTTTCTTTGTAATAGACTCACAAGGCAATGTCCATTGGAAGACAAGGTCGAGTACAAGTCGAAGATATCGTCTTCTTGATTCGAAAGGACCCAAGGAAGTTTGCTAGGGTTAAAGACTTGCTTACTATGAATGAAGAATTGAAACGAGCTAGAAAAGCATTTGATGAAGCAAACTATGGGTCTTGACACCTTTTGTACTTTCTGAAATTTCATTATCTTCTATGGAAACCATATGTAAGTTTATTTTCGACAGCAATGTCCTGATATTTAGGCATGTACATGAGAGGAAGAAACGAAGTTTTCAGCCTTTATTTTCAGGTCTTTGTTTTTAGAGCATTCGATTTGAGCCTTTAATTGCCTGTCTATATATGACCATACTTGAATTACTTACTAGATTTTAATGACTACATATAAGTTAAACTGCTTTGCAAATCATGCAGTCCCTTCTGACTTTTGACATCTGAAGAGTAAACTTGTATTTATATATTAGATATATTCATGCCATTATAAGCTGTATTATAGCTGTTTAATATGTAAAATCTCAATGATCTTTTTGAGTATGACAGCTAAGACATGTGCTTCATGTATTCTGAAGTTTTTAGACAATAGTTGTCTGAGGTTATTAAAGATAGTGAACTACTTGTGTTTCTTTTAAGGAGAGGAATAGGAAACTAAGTTTTCATAATAATTTTTATCAGTCTTAGAAGACAATTTGTTTTACTGTCTTCTAAAGATAACTTTTTTTGTTTTTGAGAAACTTAAGTTTCATGTCAGTGCTTCCGTGTTAAAGCTTTTTTTTTAATTTAAAAGCTTTTTTATCTTGTATCATACTACAGGTATTTGTTTAGTTTTAGGAGAGTTCGTTTTCCCAGATCAGCGATTCTAAAACTAAATGCTTTCAATAGTAGGAATGGCGATGCTTAAATGGCTGATGGCAAGATAAGCATTTGGAGTAGTGTTATATTAACATACTTGTAAGTACTTGTTCATTGTGGAAATGTGTACTTGATTAAAACCATATGTGGCTATAGAAACTCCTTTATGTAGTTCAGGATATACAGGTTTTAATATGTACTTAGCTTATTGCATTAAATTAGTATTGCCCTTAGTTTAAAATAAGGATTAAAATTACATTTAAAGAGGTTATTGAATGTTATTTTTTGAAACTGAATTTTTTGTTGCGACTTATAAAAATATTATGAATAAATCAGTATTGGGAAAATTTTAATTTCTTAACCTACTGATACAAGGAATAAAGTATGATAATTTAAACAGATTAATGCTTGACTTTGTCTGTGATTTACAGCTCCCCCAGAGCATTATTCTATTACTGATCATTTTAAAGTTCTAGTTACTTACTCTTCCTAGAAACTTTTCTTTATGATTACATGAATCAATAATTTGATGAAATAAATAACTGGATTGACATTTTTATTTAAAAAAGCAAAAGCCAGTTGAAAATCTACATCTTTTTGCTGGGTATGGTAGCTCATGCGTATAACCCCAGAGCTTTGGAGGTTGAGACAGGAGGATCACTGTGACTTTGAGGCCAGCCTGGGCTACATAGTGAGTTCAAGACAAGCCTGAATTACAAAGTGAGACCCAGTCTCAAAAAAAAAAAAAAAAAAAAAAAAGCCGGGGGTTTAGCTCAGTGGTTTAAGCACCTGCCTGACAGGCACGAGGTTGTGAATTCAATCCCCAGTACAAAAAAAAAAGTTGCTGGGGATTTAGCTCAGTGGTGTAAGTACCTGCCTGGCATGTGTGAGGTTGTGAGTTCAATCCCTGGTACCAAAAAAAAAAAAAACAAAACAAAACAAAAACAAAACAAAACAAAAATTTACCTGTCTTCTAAGATAAAATAAAAAATGTAAGGTAGAGGTATGAAGATCGTGACTTCAAAGCCAGTCTGGCCTACATAGTCAACTCAAGACTGGCCTGGACTATAATAATATATAGTGAAACCCTATTTCAAAACAACAACAAAATGAAATTGAAATGATGAACAGTCTATATAGTATTTTGATTTTGCTAATCAGGGCCTGCCCCAACCAGAAAAAGCTACTAGTAACTTGTCATGGTTTATATTTAGATGTCCCCCTAAAAGCTCATAGGTGTGGCTTTTGTGAGGTGACAGGATCATGGGTATGTGATACTGGGATTAAAGGTATGTGGTACTGGATCAGACCACAATTTAGTTTAGCATAGTTCTGGATATAACTGAATGGATTTACTGAAGACAAGCCCCACCCTGAGAGTTGGTGGCACTAACCAGAAGGCTTTAGCCTGAATGTAATGAAAGGGAAAAGGAAGCTTGCTGCTTGCTATTTCCTGCTTCCCCTGCCATGGCCTGTTTCTCTTCTGCCATACCACTCTGCCTTGGAGGCAGCTGACTATGGACTGAAACCTCTACAAACTGTGAGCTGAAATAAACCTTTCTTCCTTTAACTTGTGGGTATTGGGTATTCTGTCTCAGCAATGAGAAAAGTAAGACACCTGCATTTAGGGGAGTTACACTGGGTGCCTTTAATCAGTATACTTAGGGGGTATTAGTGAGCAGTGACTTGAGTCATGTCTCCCAGTCATTGTAGGTGTATTACTATTTTGCTGATGACTTGCAAGAAGTTTTCCACAGGACTTCAAAGATTTTTTAAGGATGCAAGTGACAGAACTTAATTCAAAACTAGCATAAGCATTGTAGGAAAGGAATTTATCGGTTTACCTAGCAAAATGGTAGAGAAGGGACAGAGCTTCCTTCAAGGTTGTCTCTTTCCATCTTTTATCCTAATGTTAGTTTTACTTTCTCAGGATGACCTAGGAATGTGAAGATCAATAACTCTAGGGTTTCATCTTTACAACTCCAGATCAAGGGAGTTACACTTCTGATTCAGGAAATTCCAAGCAAAGGTTATGATCTTCCTGGCTCTGGTCATTTTTCTTGGGCCAGTCACTCTGGCCAGGAATAAGATGAATTATATCTTTGATCTCAAGCCTCATCTGTGTGGTGAAAATGGGCTTGGAGAGAGTGTGGAAGCTGGATACTGCTAGAATAAAAAGGGGAAAGGGAGGCTGAAAAGTTAAAAATGATAACTGTGCACTGATTTGATTCATGAGCTTACTAACTAAATTCTGATAGTAAGGCAATATATCTGTTTTCCAAAATCTAGAGCATACTGTAATGTGATAGCCGCTTAATGGCTATTTAAATATAATTAAAATTATATATTAAAAGTTCCATTTCTTAGCTGCACTTGATACATATATGGATATATACACACACACGTATACACACATATATAATACTGTACATATATTTTATGGTACTAGAGATCGAACCCAGGGGTGCTCTTAACACTGAGCTACTTCTCAACTCTTTTTTATGTTTTTTTCTTTCATCTTGAGACAAGGTCTCAGTTGATTAGGCTAGCCTCAAACTTGCAAACTTCCTGCCTCAGGCTCCCAAGTATCTAGGACAATAGGCACGTGCACCATGCACAACTGTACTTTATGTATTTCAAGTATTCAATAACCCCATGGTCTTTGGCTACTGCATTGGACATTGCTGACATAGAACATTTCCATTATCACAGAAAATTCTTTTGAACAGTGCTGATCTTATGTGCATAGCTGGTCTCTCCTAAGTTAATTCACTTTTAAAAATAAGTTTATAGAAAAGTTTATAGAAAACCTCAAGCATGCATAGAATAGTATAATGGGGCCCTGGTTTTAACAAATAACAACTTTTTGCCTATCTGTTGAGAGCAGTATTAAAGCAAACCCTAGATGTTGTATTATTTCATCTGTAAGTACTTCTGTATGTATTTCTATTGTTGAAAAAGCCCAAATACTAGTATACCCCATCAAAAATTAACACTAATTCCTCTTCTGTCCAATACTCAACAGCTGTTTAAATCTTTCTGATTTGTCTCAACATAATTTTTGAGTTTGTATATTACTGTTCTATTGCTGCTGTAATGAGTATCTGCTCACTTAGTAACAGCACTATTTCATTAACAGTTTTCTAGATCAGAAGTTGGCGACACTGATCTCACTAAGCTAAAATCAAGGTGCTGAGAGGGCTGTGTTTCCTTGTGGGTATTTTAGGACAGAACATGTTTACTTGCCTTTCTCAGTTTCTGCAGATTCAGAGTTCATTTCTTGGCTTATAGTCCCCTTCTTCAGTCATCAAAGCTAACAATTTTGCATTTACATTTCTTTCTTTTATTTGGGGGGATACTAGGAATACAAACTCAGGGCATTGCGCTTGCTAGGCAGATACTGCACCCCTGAGTTATATCCCCAGCCAATGTTGCATTTCTGACTTTTTTCCTCCCTGGTATTGGAGACTGAATTGAGGATCACTGGGCCACATCCCTATTTTTATTTATTTTGAGACAGGGTCACTAAATTGTTCAGGTTGACCTCATACTTTCTATCCTTCTGTCTCCCAAGTGGCAGGTATTATACGCATGTACCACCATATCCAGCTTCTCCAAATCTTCTGTGGTCTTGTCTCCCTCTGTCCCTCTGAAGCCACCTGGGACATATTCTCTATGATTTCATAGGACTCACCTGGTGACCCAAGCTACCCTCCCTATTCCAAGGTCTTTAATTTAATCCACTGCTGTGCCCCTAGTGGTTCTTGAAGTTCTTGGGGTGAAAGACTGCTAGAGAATGAGAAAATAAAGAAGAGACAAAAGCTAAGGTCAGGTGGAGCCCTGTCTCCTGATGGGAGAAAAGGGACTGCCTCCTCACTGCAGGAGTGATTATTTATACATTTAGCAACACAGCATCATGTGGTAACCCTTTGCCTAGCAACCTATTGCTTGGATTGTCTAGGGTCTTAGTGTTTTTCTGGGCTGAAGCAGCTTCTTCAGGTGGTTTGCCTGGGGTACTTTTTGTTTTCCAAAACCACTTCCACCAAGGCTTGTGATCAATTTCCAGCTTCAAGGGCTCCCTACAATCCACATCAAGTAGCATATTCACAGGTTCTGGGAATTAGGACATCTTGATGGGGCCATTTCTCTCCCTATGGCAGTTTGAATTAGGATCTAAGCAAAGTATCACTATTACATTTATTTCATATGTCTACATTTCTTTTAATCTATAATAGTTCCCGCCCTACTTTAATTGAAGTGCTCCTTAAAATATTGTATCTTTTTAAAGCATGTTTATTAGATGCTTAGAGTTTACTCTATAAGATCTGAGAATCATATTCAAAGGGGTCCACCTTAGCCTGTAGGCAATTAAGTCACAAGACACTGAGTCATTCTGCCATGTTAGAACCTGTATTGTATTTCCAAATGATGCCCAGCCTAGTTCCTGACCCAGAGTAGGAATTCAGCAAGTGTTTAATGGTTGAAGCTGTTCTTTGGGATCTAAGGACAGTCCTTCATCTAAGAAAGCCTTGTCTTTCTGAACAATTCACTGCTATTGCAGTAACTAGAGTGAAAGACAAGAAGATCTAATCTTAACCAGTGTGGCTGAGTATAGAAGGAAAGGTGATATCTTGGCTAACAACTATTAAGCTTGTAGAGTAAAACCTGATGTTACAGTAGGAAGCAAATACAGTCAACACATTTATTAGTGTACAAGTGATACGGTATGACAGATGTCTTATGTTTCAGTGCCTATTTTCTTCTCTCCTTCCATTTTCTTTTTTCCAGAAATGTAAAGGCTATTTATTTGTTTTTATTGCCAATTATTATTTATTGAAAATTTGGATGCCATAAAGGCTTCTAATTTTCCCTATCTCATTAGAATAAGATTCACTTCCTTCATGTTAAACTGTTCAATTGATACAGCACAGTAGAGTTGGTTTAAAAAAGTCTTAAGAGTCAGAATGGCCAGGCTTGCTAGCACATGCCTGTAATCTGAGCATTTGGGAGGCTAAGAGAATTGCTGCATGTTTGAGGCCAGCCTGGGCTACTTACTGAGTTTAAGGTCATCCTAGATTAGTCATAGTCTGACCCTGTATCAAAATGAAACAAACAAACAAAAAAACCCAAACCAGCCAACTAACCAAAAAAATCTCAGAATGGCTAGAATCCTTTTGCTTCATATCAGCTGTGTGATCTTGGGCAAGTTTTTCCTGCAATCTCTAAAATAGGGGTAATTAATAGGTTCCTTTAGGGAGATTGTGAAGCTCAAATGAGAATACAGGCAAAGCACATCATTTGGTGCTTAATTAAGGAAATGCCAAAATCTAGCACCAGATCAGATTCTTTTGTGTGTATGTATGATTTGGGAGGGGGAACTTTTTTTTTTGTAATGTGTTTTGAATTCAGGACCCTCACACTGAGTTATACTCCTAGCTCTTTTTTATTTTTATTTTTATTTTGAGATAGTGTCTCCCTAAGTTGCCTAGGTTGGAGTCAAACTTGGAATCGTCGTGCCTCAGCCTCCTATAGTACAGGCACCCACCAGCAGGCCAACCTAAGTTCTATTTTTCTAGCTAGTTCTAGCAAGTTCTATTTTTCAAATGTTTCATCTCTGATTAGTGTATCTTTTTAGATCTAACTCTTTCCCTAGATCTCATTGTAAATTTGAATATTCAAAGCTAATCCAGAGGAGATGGAGAGATCCACTTGCCTCAAATCACCTTCTCCCTGTGTACAGGTGAGCAAGAGTCTTTTATAGTAAGGAACTTTACCTTTGCTTTGTCACTTCCAGTCGTCTTCAGCTCATTGACCTTTTTCTTGTGGAAAGGAAAGTGGACTCCAGGCCTCTTGGTGTCAGTATGTATATATTCTATTACTTCATCTGGGCTGGGTGAGGACTGGGTGTTTATGTGTTCATCAGGAGGAAGTTTGGAGAAGTTGTTTAACTCTAAAAGGAAAAAAAAATCTTAATTTTTAAAGTTCCATTTGGCCAGATGTGGTGGCACACGCCTGTAATCCCAGCACTTGGGAGACTTTGGCAGGAGGATGGAACCCTGCGAGTTTGAGGCCAGCTTGCAACACAAAGTGAGTTCAAGCCAGCCTGAACTGCATAGTGAAACTCTGTCTCAAAATATATAATAAATAAATAAAAATGAAAATATATATATAAAAAGTTCCATTTGCAGTGCCAGTTACATTATTGCTTGAGAGTCAAAACTTGGAAGTAGCTTCTTAGATGAATGATGCTGGGAAATCATTGCAAGATAATTTCTAGGATATTTCTTGTTCAACCACTTTTTCAAGTTAAGCATTACTGTAAAGCATTTTATTGTTTTTTTGGTGTGGCACCCAGGTTCGAACTCACAACCTCCAGTCTGCCAGACAGGCGCTTAGACTACCAAACCATCTCAAGGCCCAAGTTCTTTTAAGGCAGGGTTGCACTATGTAGCTCTGGCTGGCCTTGCGCTCACACAACGCTCCTCCTACCTCAGTCTCCCGAGTGCTAGGGTTAAAGGAGTGCACCACCACGCCCGGCATGTAAAGCGTTTTGTTTATTTAATGTCAAGACCCTACATAACATCAAATTGTCACTTATTGAGAGGCTTCATAATAAAGACTTTTCCAGGATTTCATCAAGCTAGACAGTTGTTTAGCTGTTCAACTTTTGGTGTTTTCCCAGAAATTAAAAAAATTTTTTTTCTTAGAAACTTTTCCTCAAGCTATGCTTTCTTTCTTTCTTTTGGTAGCAGGGATCGAACTCAAAATCTCACACCTGCCAGGCAGGCGCTTAAACCCCTGAGTTAAATCCCTGGCCCACTATGCTTTCTTTTATCTTGAATAAAATTCATCCTTCCCAAGTGTTTTGACGATTATTCTCTTAAACAATCTCTTTTACCTCATTTTTCCACGTTAGTGAGGTTTAGTTCACTTTGGCTTTTGTGAGGACGAGGTTCTTAGAGGTTTATACCTGTGTTCTTCCGTAGCTCTATATAGTATCATACCCCCTGTTTAATTCAGCTCGGCTGAACATCATGTGTATTTGTGGAATACTATTGCATCTATGGGATGGTAAGGGGTAGACAAAAGCGGAGAACGTGCTAAATGTCAAATAACTGAAAACCGCTTCAAGGCAGATTAGCTTCACAAAATGAGAAATCAGGAAAGGGACAGCCTAATAACCTATTGGAGCTTTCAGGGAGGAAGTGGAGTTTAGGAAGGCAGAGAAGGCAAGGAGAGGGAAGATTTATCTCATTAGCCTTTATTAATAAATTATCCGGGAGGAGTATTAAAGAGTCAATCCTCATACGCAGACGACTTCTCTATTTGGAAGCGATAACGCGGCCCGCACTATTTTGGGACACAGGGTCACCAGCCTGCGCTGGGTCAACCCTGGCGAACCACTTCTCACGCAACTGCTCGCTGGGCGCGGGCTCCGCCTCCCCGCCGGCCAGGGCCTTGGGCCCACCCAGCCGACTCCCTCTTCGGCGCAGGCACCTGCCTGGCCGCCCCTCGCGACGGGGTCCTAAGGCACCTCGGAAGCGCGGCGATTGGCTGCAGCTGGTGGCTGGAGCTCAGTTCCAGCCGCGCTTGACAACCGCAGTCGGCCGGAGGCTGAGCTGAGCGGTTGCCGGCCCGGGAGAGGCGGACGCGAGAAGGACGGGCTGACGGACTGATGGACTGATGCACAGGCGGCCAGAGGAAGGACCCACGCCAAGCCCAGACCGCCGTCCTCACGGCCCCGCCCAAACTCGGAGCCGGCAGCTTCGGGGCCCCGGCCGCCGGCCTCGCAGCCGCGTTTTCTTTCTTTCCAAGCTTCTCTGGGCTCGTCTCGGAGCCCCCAGGTGAGTGGCCCTGGGAGACTGGGGCGGACCGCTGCGCACCTCAGGTTGCCATGGTCACCCGTCGCCACCTGTCACCACCTGACTAGATCCCGACCCGAGGGCCCAGAGGGCGGTGTTCGTGGCCTAGGAGAAGGGTCTTGAGTAGTCTTGGGCGGTGACTGGAAGGAGACGGGTTGTGGGTGAGGCCTCGGCGCCGCCGGATGAGTGAGGACCTGGGAACCGCCAAGCCCCCATTCCGGGCCGCCGCTCCTCGGCCACACCTTTCCCTCACTGCCAAGCCGCATTCTGGGGGGTAGAGGGACGCTTCTCGCCCTGGCCCTGAGCGGCAATCCAGCGCAGGGTTCGTGCCCGCCTCGCCGCTGCTTAGGGACCTGATGGGGGTGACTGCGCTGCTTCTCCTTTCTTCGCCCCTCTGCAGAGCCCGTGTGAAAACGGGGGAGGGAGTGAGCTCGCGTCCCTCGCTGGGCCCGCCTTGGCCCGGAGGAGGGGAGGGCGCGACGGTGCCGGGCGGGGGACCGGGCGGCGGCTTGGAGCACCCCGCGGAGCCGGGTTTGGCCTTTCTGACGTCAGTGGTCAGTGGGAGCAGGTTTTTGGGGGAGTCTGGGAGAGGTGAGAGACAGGGACAGTGACTGGGTTTGGAACGGGGTTGGTGCCGGGAGAAGCCTACCTAAAAGACACAGGAGGGTGTAGAACTAATAGGGTAAAACCACTTCCCTGTATTGGGGAGAAAAAGATTGGGGCTCCAGCTCTGGGGCGAAGCATTTTTCAAAAGGGGGAGGGGGAACCGGGTAGGCAAGGGTAACGTTTGATCAGATGAATTTGTTTTTCTTTTCTATACCCAGACCAGGCTTTGGTAACCACGCCTGGTGTCTGAGCGGGGAGCGTTTTTTGGCAACTTGGTTCTCTCTGCATAATGAAGAGAGGATTCTTTGTTCCACCCAGATTCATAGGTTGTGATCCACACATTTACGTATTTTCCTCCTTTTTTGTGTGTATGGAGTTCGTAATGCTTCAGAAAGTTAATGCTATGGTTTTAAAGATGCTACAATATTTTTCACAGTAAATCCAAGTAGCTTTTTTTTTTTTTGTCTTTAGTGTTGGCATATGTTGCATTGGCATTTTACAAGAAAGGAGAAACGCCTAAGAGCCTATTTTCCTTTATGTGGCTTATTCTGGAGGTCTCTTAGAAGATGTGGGGTGGGGGGTGAATTGTTCCATTAGGAAAGAAACGTTAATATACAACTGTGGAAAGAACAAGTAAGCCATAATAGTGTATTTTTAGGTAAAAACCAAAAGTAAAACCCTTGAGTTTGGATATTTATTTGGTGTGGGGCTTTTAATCTGTGTTTATCTCCCACTCTCTCATTTCTTAGTTTTTTTCTTATTATAAAATCCAGTATTAGCAATGTGTTGCAAGAGAACAAGAGTATTGGCCTATGTTCCTAGTTACATAATTGTGTTCAGTCTTCTTTTTCTGTTTGTTGAATCGAGTTTATGACTAATTTACTGAATGAACACCATGTGAAATACTTAGTATGTGCTGCAGTTTGAAAAACACTTCAAAATAAGTATGAAAAGATGTGCAGTTTCCCTTAGCAGATCAGTAAACTAGAAATCAGATGAGATTTAATCTTTTCTTTGCTACTGATTGCATCTTCAAAGAGCTACTTTACTATTGCCTCTGATTTCTCATTCTATAGAAGGGGGATAATGACTGCTTTTGTTTTAGTCTGGGTGGACTATGAAGTTGAATAAAATAATGCATTTGAAAGCACTTTGGAAAAAATTTAAGGTATCTGTTGACTACTTTTGAATAGAGGGGAACGTTGGCAAGGATGATTGAATTTTCTGCATGATCTATTTAACATTTCTAAGTCCAGGACCTTGTTTCTTATAGTGGCCTTAACGTGCTCATGGAAACTGTTCAGCTACATTCCCACTCTTTGGCAGATATTCTTTATTACTGTGATGATATGGAGAAAAGGGTGTTTCCTTCCTATATGTGGATCAGACTGGCTTTCTTAGAAATAAGGCTATGGCCAATAACTGACTTGAGTTATATTTGGTATTAAATAATTCTCAGTGTGGATTTTTTAAAAATAAGGTGTTATTTTGTAGCCCAGGCTGGCCTCCAACTTGGGGCAATCCTCCAGCCTCAGCCTCCCCATATGCTGGAATCATAGGCATGCACGATCATGCCTGGATCTTGGTCCTTGACTAATGAAGAAATAACTTTATTTCTTGTGACCTATGTTTTTAAAATTGGAGTATTTTAATCATTAGACATGTGCTTCAGTGTGTGAGAAGATAAGCCTGTGTTCTTATAACGTGGCACACATTTATAGAATTGTCATCAATTTCATTTGGAGGTATGGGAAAAATATTGTATTAAAACACAAAAAGATGATATGAAGAATGTAACATTTATATTAGTTTCTAAGGTAAAATACAGAGACTTTAGAATAAATCTTATGCTTAAGGACTCCCTGGATATGTGTTGAGTCTTCTGTCCTTAAATAGAAAAGTTGAAGAGACTTTGCCTAAGACTTAATCAGCTAATGCATGGCAGATTGTCACATAGCACTGGAAATAAGTTTCCTTCCAGTTTTTGAAACTCTTATTGATACTGTGTTCAATATTATTCGAGTCTTCATTATTTTTATCCCTGTAAAAAATGTCATAAAGGAAAGGCTTGTGGATTTTAGTAAGATAAACTTGGTCACCTTACTCTGCAGTTAACTTGCTCTCAAGGCAAATACCTAACATCTTTGAGTGTTAGTGTGCAGTGACAATTATAGTCTAAAAATTACAAAGATAATTTTATGGAAGTTTTTGGCACAGGGCTTTACATATAGTAGATGTACAATAAATGGTAGTACCTTTTCTTTTTCTGTTTCTGCATATTAGGATATTAGTAATCTTTAAAACCTTACTACCAAAAAATAAATAAAACCTTACTGCCTCTGAACTTCCATGGCATTTTATTTGTAATTCTTTAGTTTTTTGTTTTTTGTTTTTTTTTTTGGTGGTACTGGAGTTTGAACCCAGGACATTCATACTGAGCTACTGGGCTACATCCCTACCCCTTTTTTAAATTGTATTTTTGGTGGTACTGGATATTGAACTCAGGGCCTTGTGCATGCTAGGCAAGCACTCACTCACTGAGCTCTAACCTCAGTCCCTGTTTTTTCATTTTAAAATTTTGAGCTAGGGTCTCACTAAAGTTGCCTAGTCTGGGTTTGAACTTGCCATCCTCCTGCCTCAGCCTCCCAGAGTGTTGGAATTACAGGTGTGCACCATGGCCTTCTTTTGGTAGTCTTTGGGTTTTAAGTATATTATTTTCATATATCTTTTTTTTTTTTTTGGTGGTGCTGGAGATCAAAACCACAGCCTTAGACATGCAAGGCAAGAATTCTACCACTAGCCGGACATGGTGGCACACACCTTTAATCCCAGCACTTGGGAGGCTGAGGTAGGAGGAGCGTTGTGAGTTCGAGGCCAACTTGGGCTACAACGAGAGCAAAAGGCCAGCCTGAGCTACGTAGTGTGACCCTGCCTCAAAAAACTAGGGCTGGAGCCGGGCATGGTGGCGCATGCCTTTAATCCCAGTACTCGGGAGGCTGAGGTATGAGGAGCGTTGTGAGTTCGAGGCCCGACTTGGGCTACAACGCGAGCGCAAGGCTGGCCTGAGCTACATAGTGCGACGCTGCCTCAAAAAACCAGGGCTGGGAGTTTGGCTCAGTGCCTTAAGCGCCTGCCCTGGCAGGCGCGAGGTTGTGAGTTCAATCCCCGGTGCCGCAAACAAAACAAAACAAAACAAAACAAAAAAAAAACAACTAGGGCTGGGAGTTTTGCTCAGTGACTTAAGCGCCTGTCTGGCAGGCGTGAGGTTGTGAGTTTGATCCCCAGTGCCACACAAAAAAATAAATAAATAAAAAATAAAAAGAAGAATTCTACCACTGAGCCACATCCCCATCCCTTCGTCTATAATTCTTGAGTCTAGCTCTTCACTCCAAATCCAGTGGTGGCCCATATTTATGACACTTCAGTTTTGAGACCACTGTATTAAATATCCCAATCATATATTTTAACTGATTTTTTTCTATTTGAGTTTAGTTCTATTAAAATGAAAATATTACAAAATATCACACACATGTTAAAAACCTTTATGCCTTATCTTGTTCTCCGTCGTCAATTGATCATTGTATCACAGGTATGTGGCCTTATTTTAGAACACAATACACAAAACTTTTAAATGGTTATTGACTTCAAGCAAATATTATAAGTAGGAGTCCCCATTTGTAGCTTTTTTATTTTTAAATTTCATTTTAAAAATTTTATTCTTTTTCCCCTTTTGAGCTTGTGATCTTCCTGCCTTAGCTTCCTGTATAGCTGAAATTACAGGGATGTGTTACCATACCTGGATCCAAAGTATAGCACAGCAGCTCTACCAGAACACTTCATTAGAAGGTGTTTTTTTTTTTTTTGAAATGGAAAGTGGGAATGAGGGGTGGTCTTGCTAAGTTGTCCCAGGCAGGCCTCAAACTCAAGATCCTCCTGCCTCAGCCTCATGAATAGCTAGAATTACAAGTACCGCCTACTAGTTCCTTTGATACTTTGTCCTTAATCAAGGATGTGAACTCTGAGAGGAAGAAATTACATTTATTGAGCATCAGTCATATATTTGCCATTCTACTGGGAGCTTTGTCTCATTTTATCAGTCAACATTTGATTTTTATAGAGTTAATACTCCATGAAAAAAAGGATATAAAAATTTATACTATTTATATTTGATCCGTTTAATTCTAATCATTTTTTTAATGGCTAAGTACCATATTTTGCGATTCTTGTTGATTTGTTGGAAAAAAAAGAAATCATATAGAAGCAAGCTAAAATTAGAAGGTTTTTGATTTAATTTAATATAATTTTATTTTGAGACAGGGTCTCACTATGTATTTTAGGCTGGCCTTGAACTCCCTATGTATCCCAGGTTGGTCTCAAATTTTTAGTGATCCTTCTGCCTCAGGCTCCTGAGTGCTGGGATTACAGGCATGTGCCACTACACTCAGCTAAAGTTAGAGTTTTAATGTTCATTTTTGGCTTAACTTCTTTTTTTTTTTTTTTTTTTTGTCTTTTTGAGACAAGGTTTCACTATCCAATTTAGTCTGGCCTTGAACTCACTTTGTAGCCCAGGCTGGCCGCAGATTCGTAGCAATCCTCCTGCCTCAGTCTCCCAAGTACTGTAATTACAGGTGTGTGCCATCATGTCCAGCCTGGCTTACCATTTTTTAAACATTATTTGGAAACTTTGGAAGTAGGATTATGTTGGTTTTCTTTCCAATCTTAAAAGGCTTTGAAAGTTAAATTCTTTTTTTTTGGTACCGGAAGTCAAATTCAGGACCAGGTACTGTGCTGCTGAACTATATCCCTGGCCCTGAAAGTGAAATTCTAGGAAGTGTAAAAACAATATTTCACAAATATATATTATAAAAAAAATTCAAGTATGTTCATTGTAAATTGCAAGTATTATAGGGAAGTATTAGTTTTACTGTAAGTAGTTGCTGACCAGACCACACCATATCTGGAGAATTGTGTTCTATATTGGGGGCTTCAAGAGAGAGACTCATAGACATTTAGAGATGATGACCAGGATGGTAGGGGATGTAGAAGCTGTTAGTGAAGAATGGTTTTTGTAAGGATTTGTTGAACAATATATATAAGTTCCAGGAATAATGCCTAATATTTTTTGTATTGTAAACATAACAATTATTCTTGTTTGGGGGGTTCTTTTCTAGTTGCTTTATATAGACTCTTTGAGATCTAATTCTTTTTCATTTTTATAGATTTTTAAATTTTCAAATTGTATTCATATAGGAAGTAATACAGAAATATACATTGATTATAAAACATTCAGGAAATAGAAATGATAAAGAATAAAAAATTTCCCTTTAATCTCTTCTCCTTCCTAGATTTCTTCATCCCAGTCTCATTTCTTTCTTCAGAGGTAAGCACACTGCAGAGTCTGGTGTTCATCCTAAAGACCTTTTTTTGCATATTTATGTAGATAAAGACATACACCCTCTCCCTTTTAATAGCCCTGTTTATATTTAGTCAACAAATAGTTATTGATACCTATATTCTGTTATGATGTTTTCATTTTAGGGTGTGTAGCCTACATCATTGCATTAGTATTCTATAGTATGAATTACCACCTTAATAATTGTTATTTAACAGTTTTGCTATTGATGAGGGTTTAGTTTATTCCTTGTTTTTCTCAGATATAAGCAGATCTTCAAGGAACATCTTTATGGGTTTTTGCTGTTGTTTGTTTTTTCCCCTTGTACCGGGACTTGAACCCGTGGCTTTCACACTGAGCGTTATCCCCGGCTCTGTTTTCAATTTTTGATTTTGAGCAGGATCTCACTAAATGGTTTATTTGTCCAGACTGGGCTCTAATTTACCATCCTCCTGTCTCTTCTTCCCAGAGGGTAGGGATTACAGGTGTAGTTTTGTCTGTGTGTCTTTATATACATTTGCAAATATTTGCAGCCTGAGTTCCTAGAAGAATTGAAATTGATAACTCAGAGGATATTTTTCATATGTAAAAATTTCATTGGATCAGATAGTCTGCCCTGCTTTACATTCTTAGCAACAGTGTGAAAGGGCATTTATCCTCATTCTTACCAACATTAGATGTAGTATGTATGTATTTATTTTTAACTAGAGTTTCACTGTGTTGGCCAGGTTGACTAGTAGCTCTTGATGCACCCTCCCAGGTAGCTGGGACTATGGGCACATGCCACCATGTTCAATTCATCATGTTTTTAATTTTTGCAAAACTAGTAGGTCATAAATGTTGGCCTTGTTTTAGTAATACAGTTGACCAGACATGTTTCAAATTTGGAAGTTTTCCAGTATTTGCATAGATTTTACTGGCTAAGGCATCTCTAATCTGAAAACCCAATACTGTATCCAAAATGCTCCAAAATCCAAAATTTAAATTGCAGCATTTCAGATATTTGGATTAAGGATGTTTAGTCTGTACTAGTGAGGTAGCCATCTTTTAATTTATTGATTGAATGTAGTTCTATGAATTGTTCGGGTTTTTTGTTTGTTTTTTCCAGTACTGAGGATTGACCCTAGGGCCTCCAAGTATGCTAGGTACACACTCTACCACTGAGCTACATCCCCAGCCCTTTAAATTATTATTAGTTTTTTTTTGTTTTGTTTTGTTTTGTTTTTTTAGATTTCGAGACAGGGCTTTACTAAGTCACTAAATTATCCAGGCTGGATTTGAATTTATGATCATCCTGCCTCAGTCTCCCAAGTGCTAGGATTGCTAGCATGCACCACCATTACTAGCTCACTTTGTTCACTTTTCAACTGGGATTTTTTAGGTTTTTGATTTGAAGAAGCTATTTATATATTTTAGGTGGCAAACATTTAGTTATTTTATGTGTGTTTTAAGTAATTCTAATTTTTTTCTTTTTGGTACCAGGAATTGAACTCAGGACCTTGCAGTTGCCAGGGAAGCGCTTGTACCCCTGACTAAATCCCCCGTCCTAAGTAATTCTAATTTATGCCTTGTTATTTTTATTTTTGGTCCCTTTTAAGTTTGTGGCAAATTTAGATGAATGCAGGTTTATATATTGTATTTTCAGGATCTTGCTTTGTAGTTCAGTTGGACTTGAATTCATTGAGTAGCCCACACTGGCTTCAGATTTGCTCTTCTCCTTCCGTAAGCCTCCCAAATGCTGAAATCACAAGTGCTGCATGCCACCATGCCCTGCTAAAAACTGACAAGAGTAAATTTGTTTTTCTTTACTTTTTCTGGGTTTTGTGACTTAATTGAATAGTCTGAGTTAAAATAGTCTTTTATTTTGTAGAATTTTAGTATTTGAGTAAGTAAATATACTCTTAATATATTTATGTGTTTAAATATGGAAAGCATAAATAACCTCAAATATTAAAGTATTTTTAAAAAATTATATTTAAATAAGGTATGCGAAGAGGTTTTGGGTTTTGGAAAAATATAAATCACTTTGAAATATAGTTCCTTTGGTACTTACATTACCGAGTCCTTCCAGTGATTTGCAGGTCAGTGGTTATTTATATAAGTATTACTATTTAAAGGTAATATTTATAGATATATAAACTAAAAAGGTTTGAAAGGATACATAATAACAAGTCACCTGCCTGGTCTTTCTTTCTTTATTTTTTTTTTCCCGGCACCGGGGATCGAACTCACAGCCTCGCACCTGCCAGATAGGCGCTTAAACTGCTGAGCCAAACTCCAGGCCCTGGGTTTTTGAGGCAGGGTCACGCTGTGTAGCTCAGGCCGGCCTTGCACTCGGCGTTGTAGCCCAAGCCGGCCTCGAACTCACAACGCTCCGCCTACCTCAGCCTCCCGAGCGCTGGGATTAAAGGCGTGCGCCACCACGCCCGGCTCACCTGCCTGTTCTTTAATTACCCAGTTTATTTCTTGGACACAATGATCATTACCAATTTATTCTTTTTTTTTTTTTTTACTGGGGAATTTATTCTTTTTCTAGAGATATTTTATGTAGCTATAAGCAAAGAGTATAGTGTTAATTAAATTCTTTTTATAGTTGGGTAAAGCTGCATCTGGTTTAAATATAGTTTTGTTTTTTTTTTCAGTATTGAGGATTGAATTTAAGGCCTTTGTATTGAGTTACCTTTCCAGCACCTTCTTATTTTTTATTTTGAGACAGGATCTTGCTAAATTATAAATGGTCTACTCTGGGATTGAAATTGCGTCCTCCTGGGGTGCCCAGGTTATAGGTGTGCACCACCATGCCTGACTATAATTTGTTTCTTTAAGCCAAAATCATTCATAGTTCCAGAAGATAAATTAGAATAACTACTGAATATAGAAGAGCAGTCAGCAGTAAGAAGGGACACATGTGCATCCCTGCTACAGACAGGAGGTGATGAGCAGACACGATGAAGTGTGATAGTCTAAAGGGACCTTCTTTTGTTAGTTAAATGATCTAAAGGAAATCCATTTTCTTTGCTTTAATTGATTTTGTAAATGTGAGGCTTCTGATATTCTCCTCCCTTAGAATATATACTTTCTATTATTAAAGTGTAGATTAAAGCGAATTACAAAACTTGAAAGGAAACCATGGAAATTAGAGCTGTAAGCACTCTTCATGACTATAAAGTTTATTAGTGTGTCCTAATTCCCTTGAACTTTTACTTCTAAATCATTCTTAGCCTCACGTGTTTTCCTTCTTTCCTAATCTGTATTTTAAGTAAGTAACATCATTTCAAAGGAACATTTAAATCATATTTATTTTAGTTGGGTAGAAAGCTAGCACTGATTTTTCATGAAACTTTTTCTATATCTCCATAGAAATAATATATATATTTTATATATATATATATGTTTTTTCTTTTATCTATTAACATTTTACCTTTAGTCTTAGATTTCTAAACAATTTTATTTCTTGCCCTTTAATACATCTTTCTAATCTTATTTCATTGGCAGTAATCAATAGGAGTCTACAGAGACTCCATCTGGAATTTAGTTTCTGTAGAACTTAATTGTGTCTAGTGAAATACTATCTTCCAGCTGGTTTCTAGATACCCTTGTTTTAAAGAAAACTCATTTCTTTACCTTACCTAGTTGAGATATTAAATATAAAAATCTGTTTCTTAATGGAAAATTCACAATCATGTTTTGTGATTTTTTTAAAAAAGTTGTCATTTAATATGGAAATACTGACATACTCTGGTTTTTTTTTTCCATTTTCAATGGAATAAACCCTACTGTTGTCCCTGTGCACATTCTGTCCAGTAAGCACATTGTTCATATGTGTGATGGGCTGGCAGATCTACCTAAGATGCCTACAGAGTTGACTTAGACAAAATAGTTGAATCAGAGGCTATATATCCTTTTGAAAACCTTTAGAATAGTTGGAAACAAAAGTGATCTGTTCTGTACTTTTGTAGAAATATTTCTTCAGTGATTCTGCATCTCCATTTAATTCAACTAATGTTAGTTGAACATTTTTGTGTGCATCTCATTTGAAAAGATAATTTTAGAGCCAGACATGGTGACATGAATCTAGAGTCCTAGCTACTCAAGAGGCTGAGACAAGAGGGTTGGGTGAGCTCAGGAATTTAAAACTAGCTTGAGCAACATAGTGAGACCTCATCTCAAAACAAATGCTACTTAATAATTTACTAATTTCCAGCCAGGCGTGGTGGCGCACGCCTTTAATCCCAGCACTCGGGAGGCTGAGGTAGGAGGAGCGTTGTGAGTTCAAGGCCCGCACGAGCGTAAGGCCGGCCTGAGCTACATAGTGCGACCCTGCCTCAAAAAACCAGGGCTGGGAGTTTGGCTCAGTGGCTTAAGCGCCTGCCCTGGCAGGCACAAAATTGTGAGTTCAATTCCTGGTGCCGCAAAAAAAAAAAAAAAAAAAAAAAAAAAAAAAAAAAAAAAAAAAAAAAAAAAAAAAAAAAAAAAAATTACTAATTTCCAAGCTAGTTAAATGTTGTGAATTTAGGAGCTTCCCTTTGAGAAAAGAGTCAAAAAGAGTTTGTCATTGAATTATGCTCCTTCGAATTGGAGAAAAACTTTTAACTTCGTAGTGATAAACAGTTTTAGGAGATTACAAAACTGTGTAAAACTACTTGTTTTGTATGTTAAAAATATAAATAAATTAATAAAATATCACTTGTATATTAAGCAGTTAGGATTTTGGAACCCTCTACGAATGTTTCAGTAACACAAAGGGATTAGAAAAAAGAGTAATTGTAATCTACTGTATTTTCCTGAAAATAAGACCTAACTGGAAAATAAACTCTAATATGACTTTTTAGGATGTGTGTAATATAAGCCATACCCCCAAAATAAGTCCCAGTTAATATCACCAGATTGACACATTTAGTACATCTTATGCAATACAGGGTGGACGTATTGAACTATAAAATTAATGTGTAATTAAATATAAACAAACAATATTATTGACAATACTTAAATGATAATATAAATTATAAGTATTTGTAAATACACAAGCCGGTGCCTTTGAATGAAAAGTAAACACCTACCCGGGCGTGGTGATGCACACTTCTCATCCCAGCACTCGGGAGGCTGAGGTAGGTGGAGCGTTATGAGTTTGAGGTCGGGTTGGGCTACAATGTGAGCAAGGCTGGGCTGAACTACATCGTGCAACCCTGCCTCAAAAAAGTAGGACCTCCGGGAGTTTGGCTCAGTGGCTTAACAGGCATGAGGTTGTCAGTTCGATCCCGAGTACTGCAAAAAAAAGAAAAAAAAAATTAAACACCTGTATAAACAGATGAACTCAAGACTTATTGCCAAATGTCCAGCTGGAATACAGACACAATGCATGAATAATATGAGCATTTGTTAACAAACAGATGTGGTTGTGTCTAATGTGAATCTCCATAATTCAATACATTGCATATTGTAATGTGCGTACTTAATGCACTCATGTGAAATAAACACTTTCTGAAATTTGATGCCTGTTGTGTCGCTTTTGTGTTGACCATCATTCTTAACTGTTATTTTTATTGTCATTCTTGTCTTGAAACTCTTCAGTTCACACTGATTTAATGGAAACTTTGTGAAGCCTGCAAGAGGTGATGATGGATGAAGAATTCATGGGATAAAATCAGTGCTAGGTGTGTTGCCAGTGCATTGCGAGCAGACTACATGGACAAGAAGTGCTCAGTTAAGGAGAACTCTGTTGCTAGACATGAGTGATTGGGGCCAATGGTTCTATAGAAAATGGAGTCACAAGAAATTCAGGCTGGAATTCTAGGTTTGGAGAGTTAATGATGTATCAGAAGATAACATGACTATATTTGAGTAAATGTAGATTTTTGTACATGGAAGAATAAGACATCCTCTGAAAAATAAGCCCTGTTGCATCTTTTAAAACAAAAATATAATACACAACCTTTTCTTGGAGGGGGATATGATATATCATCAGGTACATGACTGTGTTTGTTTATATTGTATCCAACAACAGCATAGCTTATAATGATAAGAATTCTGAGCTGAGTGATTAAAATACCACACTTTCCCCTGGGAATTTCACAGTATAGAATTAAGACTTGCCTTTTTTTAATTAAGTGTTTTTTCAAATCTGACTCAATTCTAGGTTAATTGCAATATATTTTGTTACCTATTCAAAAGTCAGTGTAATACATGTATTTTTAAGAATGTAGCTGGGTGTGGTAGCACATGCCTGTGATGCCAGCACTTGGGAGGCTGAGGCAGAAGAAGGATTGCTGTGAATTCGAGGCCAGCTTGGCCTACATACTGAATCCAAGGCCAGCCTGAGCTAGTGTCTTAAAAAAAAAATCATTTTTAACCAGGTATAGTGCTATATTCCTGTAATCCCAGCACTCTGGGAGACTGAGACAGGAGGATGGCAAGTTTGAGTTTAGCCTGTGCAATTTAATGACTTAGTGAGACTGTCTCAAAGTATTAAATTAAAAAAAGGGCTGGGAGCCAGGCATGGTAATACATGCCTGCATTTCCAGCACTTGGGAGGCTGAGCAGGAGGATTGCTGTGAGTTCGAGGTCATCTTTGGCTACACAGTTCAAGGCCAGCCTCAACTACATAGTAAGACCCTCCCTCAAAAAACTAAGAAAAATAAAAAAGGACTGGGGCTTAGCCCAGTGGTGAACCTTGGATTAAATCGCCAGTGCTGACCCCCACCACAAAAATTTCTCAGGCTTGATATGGTGGTACATGCCTAAAATCTCAGAATTGGTAGATTGAAGGAGGAGGATTGGCAGTTTGAGACCAGCCTGGGATACACCTACTCAGACACACATCCATACCCAGAGTCTGTCAAAAAAAAAAAAAATGTATATACACTTCAGTAGTTTACTTGTACTAATAAATGTCTGGAAGCTAATGGCTACCACTTTGATTACCTCTTATGATTGTGGAGGCCAATGGTAACATGTATTAATCTCATGATGTCTCAATTTAGTATTAAAATACTTATTTTTTATTTTCCCAATATATGCATTTTTTGGGTGGATTTTGTGTATATGTTTGGCAAGACCCTATCTCAAAAAATGTATTTCTTTTTCTCTGACCAGAAATGATAGTAGCATCAAATATGTAGTCATGCAGGGCATTGTGGCACATGCCTGTAGTCTCAGCTACTTGGAAGGCTGAGACAGGAGGATCACTTGAGGCCAGGAGTTCAAAGCCAGCCCGGGCAGGGAAAATTTGAACTTCTGGTTATGAGTAAAAGTAAGTCTATTGCCATAAATTGCATTCTAGAATTACTTAATATTTTGACTGATATTTAGATTGAATGTTGAATATGAGACCTATAAAATGTATATATTGACTTATATTAGAAAACTGCAGTTTCAATCCCACACTAAATTGTATGGATGTCACATGGTGATGTAAATGAAGTACCCTCTAAGATCTCAGAGAATTGAAATAATATTTTTTTCTGAGAATTAAATTAAAGTTATTATTATTCTTATTTTTTGCTAGGTAAGAATTATCCAATGAGTTGAGTGAATACTAAAACTGGTAATCAGTGTACTTTAAATGTAATCTCAGATAATTCTGAAATGTAGTCAGAGTTTAGTGATTGGAAGTCTTGTTAATTTTATTGTTTCATCTTTTCAACAAAGTCTGTGAAAAGGAGGATGGTGATCAGTTTAGAAGATAGCAAAGGGAAACCCAAGTATCAGGAAGTGGGCAATTGGCTTGTTGGAATAGAGTTTTGACAGGTATATTCTTATCTGGAAAGAGATAAGCTTAGTCTGATGTCATTCAATATTTGAGTCATGTAATTACCTTACCATACTCTTTCCCTTGTTCTAGCACTTTCTCTACATAAGAGAATATACTCGTCTGCCGATGAGAGCATTTTAGTTGGCTAGGCATTTGCATTTCTTATTATGAAAAAATAAATTGACAAAAAGTAAAGTTAAAAAAACCCCTCATATGTACATGTATGTGTTTATGTCTCTGTGAGCTTGGTTAAAGCAAGTAGCTCTTATGAAAAAGATAATGCTTATAATCTTGTTATATCTGTTGTAATTTCTTTATACCTAGCCCACTAGTATGGTGGTCTTTTGCATTATGTTTGAAAACTACAACAGTTTAGCCCATTTAACTTGCTTGGTTTCATCTGTAAAATGAGAACGTTAACCTAATGATATTTATAGTGCTTCTACTTCTTGGTCTTTATGATTTCATAACATTTATTCAGTTGTATCACCATAGACCTATAGGTAAGTGTTAGAAGGAATTTTAGAGTATTGAAATAGCATTTGATATTACCAACATAACTAAAGTTGCACTTTTTTGGGGGTGGGGGACTGGGGATTGAACTCAGGAAGTACTAAGTTACATTCCTGGGGCCTTTTTTTTTTTTTTTTTAAACATATGAGATCTGGTCTTGCTAAAATGCCCAGGCTGGCCTCTAACTTGCAGTCATCCTGCCTCAGCCTTCAAACGAGCTGGAATTAGAGGTGTGTGTCAGCACTTGCAGATAAAAGTATATTCTTTATAACAGATGATTTTTTTTTAAAGGCTGATTTTTATTTTCAGGTACTGGGGCTCAAACTCACAACCTCATGCTTGCCAGGCAGGTGCTTGTGCCACTGAGCTAAATCTCCAGCCTCATATTACAGAGAATTTTATACATAAGAGCAACCCTACTTAGTACCCATCAGCTCACCTCAGTAGTCATAATCATTCTTTGTTGTTTAGTTTTTGATGCAAGATCTTGCTATGTAGTTTAGACTGGCCTTGACCTCCCTGTGTAGACCAGGCTGGCCTTGAACTCTCTGAGATTCTTCTGCCTCAGCTTCCTGAGTGCTAAGATTACAGGCATGCACCACCACACCCAGTATCATGATCATTATTGTTTCAGTTTTTTCTTCTTGCCACTGTCCTACATTATTTTGAAATAAATCACAGACTCCATGGTACTTACTTTTTTTTTTTTTTTGGTTTTGATTTTTTTGAGACAGGGTCTCAGTATGTAGTGTAGGCTGGCCTTGAACCTGCTTATGTAGCTCATGCTGGCCTGAAATGCATGGGAATTCTATTGCCTCAGCCTCTGAGTGCTGGGATTACAGGCGTGTGCCACCACGCCCAGAAGAAATTTGATGTTAATCTGTCATTATTCCAATACATACCTCTAAGTACTTTAAAAAATGATGCACTGAAGTATTTATTACATTAAAGATTGAGATTTTTTTTTAAAGAGTGACATGGTTTTGATAAATTAATTTTACTTAAAAAATACTGCTAAAAATTCCCAAGAAACCTATGTGTAGTTCCTGTGTAGTTAAACTGAGATGTAAAGCAATGGGTCTAACTTTTTTGTTGTTCTTCTGTTTAATATTTAGGTTATCAATATGACGGCAGAAGAGACAGTGAATGTAAAAGAGGTTGAAATCATTAAGCTAATTTTGGACTTCCTCAATTCAAAGAAGCTTCACATTAGTATGTTGGCCCTTGAGAAAGAAAGTGGAGTCATCAATGGCCTATTTTCAGATGATATGCTTTTCCTGAGGTATGATTTCATTATTACTGTGAGATTTGTAGCTCCTTCAAAGAAATGTTAAGTATTAATAAAGTAAGGTGTATAATACACATAGAACTTCATAATCAGGAAAGTCTGTATAATTTTTTAACAATGATTGCTTTTATAATGAAACATTTAGAGTGCTAATAATTTTCTTCTGTAAGGCGTTTTAAGTGTAGTATGGTTCAGATATTTTAAAAAACAAAGGTCAAAAATTTATTGTGTTTGTAGTATCAACATAAAACATACTTGCCTAAGAAATCAGAAACTCTGAAAGGACAAAGAAAATATCATATTCTGGCCCTGGGTATAAACTATATCACTGTACAAATATATTCATTATTAAAAATATAGAACAATAAAGAAAAATCAGCTTACCCCGAAATAATTGATTTCCATGTGTATCTTAAAATAATAGCAGTTTTGTGGTATGTAGAGTTCTGCTTTATCCATTAACATCACAAATATTCTCTGTGTGTTTATAAATTTATATATTAAAATTTTTCAGTAAATTTCTTAATTGTTCCCCTATTTTTAGGTAATTGTTTTCTATTTTCTTAGATGCTCTGAGTAGATTTTATGCACAAAACTTTTCTTGAATCTTGGTTTATGTTCTTAGGATAAGATTCTTAGGGGTGGACTTGCTAGGCAAAGGGAATTAACACATTTTCTAAAGTGGAAAGCCAAATATATCACAACTTGAATTGGATGGAAAAAGAAAATCCCAGATTCCCAGGCAGAAATGTCTTCTGTTTTTATGTGATAGATATCTTTGACAAGGAATGTGTATTTGTGAACAAAATGCAGTGTTCATCTGGGCATGGTGGCTCAGACCTATAATCTTGGCACTCTGGGAGGCTGAGGCAGATTGATTATGAGTTCAACCTGGTCACTTGGAATTTTAGTAAGACCCTGTCTCAAAACAAAACAAAACAAAACAAAACAAACAAAAGAAGGGAGTCGAGGGCTGGGGATGTAGTTCATTGGGAAGACTGTAGGTTCAATCCTCAGTACTGGTGGGAAAAAGAACTTGAAAGAACACAAATCTTTATTATATTAGGGCAGTTATTTAAACTTGTTATATTTCCCTGTATTTTGTGTTGTGAAAGTGATTCAACCTCAGGGAGTTTAGTGGTGTAGTTAGGAACTAGCACTGAGACAGTGTATTTTCAGCCCTGTCTTTTAAGCACTGATACTTCTGGAATTTAGCAGTGGCTCTTAAGTACCCTCCAGGTACCTGTTGGTTTGTGATGAAGGCTTATTGGTCTGAGGGTGAAATACAGAACTATAGAATAAGATTTTTCATTATGCTGAATATGTTCATCTTAAAAGGCTAGCCTTTTCAATTTGGTTCTTCTTGCTTTTTTAATGTAAAAATGTCCTTTTGTAAAATGAGTATGATATATGTTGATTGGTTAGTAATTTTCTTTCTTTGTAGAGCAAAAAGTTGGCAGTCTTATGTAGGTTCTCTTGCCCACCCCTCCCTTTTAAATTTTTACTGTTTCCAAAAATCCAAGCTTAGTCTTGTGACACATACTTTAATCCCAGCTATCTGGGAAGTTGAGGCAGGAAGAATTGCAAGCAAGGCTATCCTGGGCTACTTAGTGAGACCCTGACCCAAAATAAAGGGCTGGGGAAGTAGCTTAGCCCAAGAGTGCTTGCCTGGTGTACACGAAGACCTGTTTTTGATCTCTACTACTTAAAAAAAAAATCTAAAAATAGTGAAAATGATAGTGGAAAAGAAGAGGAAAGCTGGGTGTGGTGGTGCATGCCTGTAACTCCAACATTTGCGGAGGCTAAGACAGGGGGATCACCAGGAGTTTGTGGCCAGCCTGGGCTACATAGTGAATTCAAAGCCAGCCTGAACTACCTTGCAAGGCCCTATTGACCGTATTTCTTTGTTTCTTTCTTTTTTATTTTTTGGTACCGGAGATTGAACTCATGACCTCATGCCTGCCAGGCAGGCGTTTACACCACTGAGCTAAATCCCCAGCCCCTATTGACCCATTTCAAACAAAACAAAACAAAAACAAAATAAAACAAAACACAAAACAAACACAAAGAAGAAAAAAAGAAGAGGGATAAGTATGTTTTCTAACTTTTGGAAGGTCCCTATTGACCCATTTCAAACAAAACAAAACAAAAACAAAATAAAACAAAACACAAAACAAACACAAAGAAGAAAAAAAGAAGAGGGATAAGTATGTTTTCTAACTTTTGGAAGTTCCCATAGACCACTTACAGTAGGATAAAGCTTGTTCATATTCCTTGCTCTTTTTTTTTTCTTTCTTCCCCTACCTCCTCCTCACTCCTCCTCCTGTTCCTCCTTTTTTGTGGTATTGAGTTCCTTACCAGTTTCTTTTTCAGAAAAGAAACTTTAGTGTCAAGTCCTCGAAGACATAGAATTCACAATTTAGAGCAGAATTTCTCAACATTGGCACTATTAAAATTTGGGCCACATAAATTTTTGTTTTGTGTGTATGAATGTGTGAGTATGATGTGCCTTATAGGATGTTTAGAGGCACCCCTGACCTCTACCCCCTGGAGGCTAGTAGTACCCCAGCTTTTCCCTCCCCAATACTGGGGATTGAACTCAGGGCCTTTGCACTGAGCTATATCTCCCATCACTTTTAATTTTTTTGTTTCAAGGAAAGTCTCACTGTGCCACCAAGATGCCCAGGCTGGGCTTCAACTCATACCTTTCTGCTTCAGTCTTTCAGAGTCCTGAGACTATAGGCATGTACCACCACACCTGGCTACTACCCCCAGTTGTGACAACTAAAAGTGTCCTCTGGGGGTGGAGATGGGGTACAAAATCATCCATAGTTGAGAGCCATTGATTTAGTGAGAGTAAAATATATCTACATACTGTTTTATTGTATCGTTCTGGTGCTACAGATTGAATCCAGGGCCTTGTACATGCTAGCCAAGTGTTCTACCACAGATTCTTGAATAGTATGTGCTAGCTTTAAAACTGTAAGATGGATAGGGAAATTAAGGATCTTTTAGAATTAACTCAGTGATATTACAGAAGTCAAAAACCACGTGTACACTAACATGAAGAGAAGTTGCAGATTCACAGATTCTTTTTATATAGCATATATTATTAGAAGTATGAAAATTTTCGTTTTATTGTAGTATTTGAGAAACCAAATGTTAATCTCATTATGTGCCTTATGAAGTTTTGATGCTATTTTGTCACCTGTTCTATCATTAGTGTAACCTGATTTTAACATTCTGGATTTTTGTTTTTTTAAATTCAGGCAGCTAATCCTTGATGGTCAGTGGGATGAAGTTCTTCAGTTTATTCAGCCTCTGGAATGTATGGAGAAATTTGACAAAAAAAGGTAAGATTTCACCTAAGCTTGTAGTCTTTTTTATTTTTTTTATTTTTCATTTTTTTGGTACCGGGGGTTGAACTCACAACCTTGTGCCTGCCAGGTAGGCGCTTAAGCCACTGAACTAAATCCCCAGCCCTAATTTTTTTTTTTTTTTTGCAGCACCGGGGATTGAATTCACAACCTCGTGCCTGCCAGACAGGCTCTTAAGCCACTGAACCAAACTCCCGGCCCTAGTTTTTTGAGGCAGGGTCACACTATGTAGCTCAGACCAGCCTTGCAATAGCGTTGTAGCCCAAGCTGGCCTCGAACTCACAACGCTCCTCCTACCTCAGCCTCCCGAGTGCTGGGATTAAAAGTATGCGCCACCACGCCCAGCTTAGTTTGTAGTCTTATATCATTGGTAGGAGTTTGGCAAAATTACAAAACATTGAAAATAAGACTCTTGGCTTTTCCTAGAAAATACTACACTAGATTCCATTGACTTGCTTTTTTTTTTTTTTTTTTTTTTTTGAGACAGTGTCTTGCTATATAGTTTGGGCTGGCCTTAAATTCACTATATATGTAGCTCAGCCTGGCCTTGAATTTGCAGTGTTCCTCCTGCCTCAGCCTCTTGAGTGCTGGAATTACAGGCATATACCTCCACATCTGGCGAGTTGACATGTTTCTACAGGACAAGTGCATGTACTTTCAGATATTTGAAAATCTGATATGCAAATAAACTTAGTGCAAAAAGTCATGAGTGCTGTTTTATGATAGCAGAAAAAGTTTGTATTTTTTCTCTTACCTCTTGGCCTCCATTGTTTCTGCTGGGCAGTCAACTATAATTTGTACCTTTTTGATGTGGTATTTTTATACAATGGAGTACTGCTCAGCTGTAAAGAATAATAAACTGGACACTTTTATAGGTAAGTGGATGCACCTTGAGAACATATTCATTAGTGGAAATAAATAAGACACACGTGTAAACATTATATTGTTTCAGTAGTGTGACAAGCTGAAAGAAAAAGCATGTATATGTGTATGTATATGTATTAAAAAATAGTTAAGATAGTTATACTACTGATTTCTCTGAGTTTGCTGAAGAGAAACATTTGTACTGGTATTGTTTGGACAATTGAAGGCAGATGCCTTGTGCTCTGGGTGAATGATTTGGGGATGACAATGCACAATGTATGTACCATTGTTACTCCCTAATTGATTTGCTTTGAAATTTTGTTGCAGATTTTCTTCGTTTTTTTCTTTCAATGTTTAAATAAAATGAACTTGAAAAAAAATTATATCTTTTTTCCTTGTATATTATATGTTTTCTTTTTCTTTTTTTTTTCTGGCTGCCTTCAAGTGTCTGTGTTTATTGTTGATTTTTAGCAGTTTGATTATAATGTGGTTAAATGTGTTTTTTTGTTTTTGTTTTTGTTTTTTGGCCTGGGATTTGCTGAACCTCTTTAAGTTTTTTTTCTTCAAAAACTGGAAATCCTTGGCCATTATTGTGTTCACATTTTCTCTCTTTCTCCTTTTGCTTCTGGGCATGATGTTGATTTTTTTTCCCCCCCTTCACTGAAACTTTTTATTTTCTCTTTATTTTGTGATTCTGGGAATTGAACTTAGCACACAAGTGTCATACAAGGTATACAAGCATTCTATCACTAAGCAACTTGCCCTTTTTTTTTAAATTTTATTTTATGTATGTATGTTTTGGTCTTTTTGAGACCGGGTTTTGCTATGCAGTTCAGGCTGGCCTTGAACTCACTTTGTAACTCCGGCTGGCTTTGAACTTGCAGCAATCCTCCTGCCTCAGTCTCCCAAGTGCTGGGATTATCGGTATGTGCCACCACATTCTGCTTTTTTGGATTTTTAAAAATTAAGTTTATTGGTATAATTTAGATATACATAATGATCACATTCATCATAGGGAATTTGTTCCCATATGTGATATGTCTTGATTCCTTTATCCCCCATTCCTCTCCCCTCCCTTCAACCCCTCTTCCCCTCCTTATTTATAAAGCTTCATTTCCATTTTATCCTTTTCTCATTTTTTTCCCTTTCTTTTTTTCCCCCTTCCCCCTCCCTAGTTTCCCTTTCCTTTGAACAGTTTCTTTCTATTTCACAATTTCTATTACACATTCTGGTCCTTATTTATACTATTTTTCACACCAGAGATATAATCTGATATTTATACATGTGTGTCCATTTTATTTCACTTAAGAGTATGGTCTCAAAGTCCATCTATGTAACTATACGTATCTCAAGTTTATCCTTTCTGGATGAGTAGTACTCCATTGTATAAAAAGCCACATCTTTTTATCCATTTATCAGTTGATGGGCATTCTGGTTGTTCCTAAGATTTAGCTATTACAAACTGTGCTGCTATAAACATGGGTGTGCATATGTCACTGTGATTTGATGCTTTTAATTCTTTTGGGAAGATTCCAAGAAGGGGAATCGTTGGGTCAAATGAAACATCTAGTTTTACTTTTTTGAGTAATCTCCATATTGATTTCCACAGTGGTTGCACCTGTCTACAGTCGAACCAAGAGTGGAGAAGAGTTCCTTTTTCCCCACAGCCCACTTCTATTAGCCAGAATTTTTTTTTAATTTTGAAGAGAATAAAACCAAACAGAATAGAGTCAATCAAAACAAAACAATGAACATGGTATATGACTTCAAAAAAAAAAAAGATAAAAGGAAGTCAATATTGGCTACCATAATACCTCTTGTTATCTTCAAAATAACTGCCCATACCATCAGGCATAATAAAATCAAACAAAATAGTACAGGATAAAACCAATAAAAACAAAACAATGGAAGCAATACAGGATTTCAAAATAATAGTAAAGCAACAGTGGTTACCATAATGCCTCTTGCTGTCTTCTAAGTAGTGGCCTATATCATCAGACATAATACAATAAAACAAATCTAAATAGAATAAAATCACTCAAAACAAAACAATTAAAGCAATACAGGGCTTCAAAACAAGGTCATAGGAAATCAACAATGGCTGCCATAATGTATTTTGTTACCTTTGAAATAGCTGTCCATGCCATCAAATAAAATTAGACAAACCAAAACAGAATAAAACCAAACTAAACAGAACAATGAAAAGAACACGAGATTTAAATCATGATAATAGATTAGCAATGGCCACTGCTTTCCCTTTTTAGACACTTCCTCCCCTTTCACTTTCATAATATGTATTGTGTATTTTGAACCCTACTAACTCCTTTAGTTTTTTGTACTAGGGAGACAGCATGATGTTCACCCATGTGACTCTGGATCATTTCATCTGTGAGCATGATCTTTTTTTTTTTTTTTTTTTGAGGCACCAGGGATTGAACTCACAACCTCACGCCTGTCAGACAGGTGCTTAAGTCACTAAGTCAAACTCCTGGCTCTAGTTTTTTGAGGCAGTGTCGCACTATGTAGTTCAGGCCGGCCTTGCACTAGCGTAGCCCAAGCTGGCCTCAAACTCACAACGCTCCTCCTACCTCAGCCTCCCGAGTGCTGGGATTAAAGGCGTGTGCCACCGCGCCCAGCTTTGTGAGCATGATCTTAAGTTGTATCCATTTACCTACAAGAGCCTTGAGGTTATCTTTCTTTATACCTGAGTAGCTTTCCATTGTATAAAAATGCCATGTCTTTCTTGTCCACTATGCATCTAATGGGCAAGCTACCCCCACTTCTTTCTGGTTCCCTGTCACACAGAGCGTTGTTCTCCTTTGACTTTCAGTCTATGAACCCCCTTTTGAATTAAATGTGTTTCTTTTATAAAGCATATTGATGGATACTGTATCCTGATCTACTCTTCCTGTGTTTCTTTTTATTTGTGAATTGAGGCCATCTACATTAATGGTTATGGCCAACATGTACTGCCTTGTCTCTGCCATGCTATTTTTCTGTTGTTGGCTGTCTACTTTTCCTCTCCATTCAATTGTCTGCCCCATTCAGTGATACCCCTCTGCCACTCTTTCTGGAGCTGTGGTCTTTTTTATCTCTCTCTAAAATGTCCTTCAGTATTCTTTGTAGGATTGGCTTGGTGGTCATGAGTTTTAGTTGTTCTTTGTCATGGAAGTATCTGTTTCTCCATTAATTTTGAAAGATAGTTTTGTAGGGTACATCAATCTGGGTTGGAAGTTGTTTTCTTTCAGGACTTGAAATACTTCACTCCAAGCTCTTCTTGACCTGATGGTTTGTGTTGAGAAATCTGTCACGATTCTGATGGGTTTTCCTTTATAGGTGATCTGTTTCTTTTCTCCAACAGATTTTAATATTCTGTTCTTGTGTTGACTTTCTGGGCTCTTGATTATTACATGTCTGGGTGTAGATTTATTTTGATTATGGCTAGCTGGAGTCCTATATGCTTCACTTATCTGAATGTCACTTCCTTTTTCCATGCTTGGGACATTTTCTGATATTGTTTCTGTAAATAGACTTTTAATGTCATTTGTGTTGACCCCTGCATTTTCTTTTCTTTTCTTTTTTTTTTTTTTTTTGCGGCACTGGGGATTGAACTCATAACCTCATACCTGCCAGACAGGTGCTTAAGCCACTGAGCCAAACTCCCAGCCCTCGTTTTTTGAGGCAGGGTCGCACTATGTAGCTCAGTTGCGCTTGCATTGTAGCCCAAGTGGACCTCGAACTCGCAATGCTCCTCCTACCTCAGCCTCCCGAGTGCTGGGATGACCCCTACATTTTCACTCACACCTTTTATTAAGTTATGTTTCTTTGGGTTGTCTTGCAACCGTTGAATTGTTACTTCCAGGTTCCTTGTTATTTTTAAGAGATCTTTCGTTTTGCAATCAGAGGCTGCAAACCTGTCTTCAAGATTTGAAAGTCTATCTTCATTTTCTTTCAAGTGGTTTTGCCAACTTTCAATAGAGTTTTAAATTTCCTGGATATTGCTTTGAATCTGTTTCATGTATTCTAAATCTTTTTTGTATTGTTCATTCAAGGTTTTCCTCATTTTCCTATGCTCCTCTATTTTTTTTTTAAATCTATGTCTTCTTTAGAGATTCCTGGCAATTCTTGTATTATGTTTTTCATTTCTTCTTTTACCTGAGTTAGTATTTCTGTTCTAATTTCTTTTTTCTTTCTTTCTTTTCTTTGGTACCAGGAATCGAACTCACAACCTTGCACCTGCCAGGCAGGAGTTTAAGCCACTGAGCTAAATCCCCAGCCCTATTTTTTGAGACAGGGTCTCACTATGCAGTTCAGGCTGGCCTTGAACTCACTTTGTAGCCCAGTCTGGTCTCGAACTCACGATGATCCTACTCTTAGCCTCCCAAGGCTGGGATTAAAGGTGTGTGCTACCATGCCTGGCTTCTGTTCTAATTTCTTTTTTTTTTTTTTTATTTTAAAGATAGTAAAATCCTACAGAACATAACAGAACAAAGTCAATCAAAACAAAGCAGCAGAACTGGTACAGAACTTTGAAGAAAGATACTATGAAAACAATAGCTACTATAGTATATCTTGTTATCTTCAGAATAGCTGACCATTCCAACAGGTGTAGTAGAATTGAACCAAAAACAAAACAGAATAAAACCAATAAAAGCAGAATATAAAATAAAGCAAAAAACAAGTAAGGATCAGGGTAAAGCAAAACAGTGAGAACCATATTGGGCCTCAAAGACAAGATAAGAGAATCCCCCATATTTGCTACATTGCATACTGTCATCTTCCAAAGAGATGCTCAGGTTGCCGACCCCAGGCCTGCAAAATCAACGAAACAGTACTAGCATTTAGTTGCTTAATGTTCCTTAGTTGCTATCAATTTAGCCAGACCTCCGAACCAGCACGTTTCTTACGGGGGAGGGGGATTGTCCTTGTTTCTAAGCCCGAGCGCCAGTGCTGCTCAGGCCCAGTGGGGTGGGTCCTCGAGGGGCCTATTCTCATTCTCTTCTGGGAGTCCACACCGGTCGCACAGTCCCCTAGGAGGCAGATTAGTTGTCCTGTCTGTTTTAATTTCTTTTATAGCATCATCAAATTGTTTCTTTACCTCAGTTGCCATCATTTCAGAAACTTCAGGTGTGCAATTGCCATTCTCTTCTGTGTTTGCATCTCCTGGACTTGCTCTGCTTGGATTGGAGGCCAGAAACTGCCTTTTGTTTCTTCGTCTTGACATATTCCTAGGTTCTTCTGGGCAAGTGGGTACTGGGATCCCAGGCACTTCCCACACTGTTTACAATTTCTCTGAAGCAAGACTGTTTGCTTCTTCTAGCCAGAGCTGGCTACAGATAGCTGATGGTGGCCATTGGGTGCACTGGTGCAGGGCTGTCTGTTGCTTATCCCAGCCTTTGTTGGCTCCCAGATGGCTGGTGGAGTGCACGTAGGAATGGGGCTGACCATCACCTGCAGACCTGGGTTGGTTACCAGCAGGGATCCTCCACTACCACCCCTGGAGTGGCACTGCCTCCAGACTGAGTGTAGCCCACATTTGTTATTGGTTGATTTCTTTTTCTTTCTTTCCTTTTTTTTTTTTTTTTGATATGGGGGACAGAACTCATGTCCTCGCACTTGCTAGGCAGGCACTTATGCCACTGAGCTAAATCCCCAGCCCTATTGGTTGATTTCTTGATACTGGCCATTCTTTCTGGAGTGAGATAGGGTCTCAGCATTGTTTTAATTTGCATGATTGATCAGTGATGTTGAGCATTTTTTCATATATTTATTTACTATTTGTACTTCTTCATCTGAGAAGTATGTTCCTTTTTTTAAACAATTTTTTCTGGTTTTTGTTTTTGCTTTATTGAAATAGGGTTTTGCTGTAACTTGCTATATATATATATAT
>RJWM01011774.1:0-59024 GCA_004363535.1 Dasyprocta punctata | reverse complement strand
CTAGGGCAATGTTTCAGTGCAGGTCCCTGGGGTCTGAGCATTGGGCTTGATTTACCCAGGACAAAGGAATTACCCCAGACATGGAGCTTTAAATCCTGGGCAAACCAGGAGGATTGGTCTTTCCACTTCAGGGGACACTTGGCAATGCATGGAGACACTTTTGGCTATCGCAGCTGGGAGAGGGGGTGCTTCTGCATCTAATGGCTGTGAAGGCCAGGGACACTGCCAGCACCCTACAATGCCCAGTACAACACCAGATGCCAATGGCACCGAGAAGCCTCCATCTAGAATGCTCTGGGGTGACCTGAGGTTGGCACCTGGTCTGCAGCAGTGGTCTTCTGTGGAGTGTCCACCCCTCCCATACTTTGTTCCTGGGCGGGAGGCTCTGCTGTAGGAAGAGAAGCCTCCAGAGGCCCCATGGAGCCAGGCCTGGCAGATGTTGTCCTATAGGCCTCTTTGGGGACATCCAGAGTGCTGGAAAGCTGCTCACTGTGAGTAGTTGGGGATAGTGCCGTGCTCTGCCGTCCTCATGGTGTATGGGTTGACACGGTGCGCATGCCAGCAGCTGCGGCTCTGGAACATGGTGTCGGTGACATGGAGGACATCGTTGCAATGTACCTGCAGTTCCCCCTCAGTTCTGCCCTGCAGGGCCAGGTTGACCCGGATGTAGAATGAGTCCCCTGACGTTGCCACTTTGGCCTCCAGGTCCTGGACTAGCTTCTTATACCCTGATAAAAAACAAAACAAAAAACAAGAAGGACTAATGAGCACAGACCTCTGAGCCCACACAGGGAAGGTTCTAGAAGGTGAATGTGGGAGGGAAGGAAGGGCCCCCCAAAGTCTCAGAAGCTCTCTGTGGTGCTGGAGTTAGCAGGTGGGGGGCTTCCAGCTGCCTCGGGGGCCCCAGGAATGAGGCACAGCCTGGCCGGGCTGCTCCTGGCTGTGGTGGGCTGGGTGTGACATAGCAGGGGCCGAGATCCATCAGACAAGAGGTGCCTGTACCCTCAGTGTTGACCTTCACAGATAGGCAGCAGAAGCCGGTCACCCTGCGGAGGAGCCTGACTGCCTGCTCCAGCGTGGTATTCTCCAGGGCAGCCTTGACTGGGGGCGTCGATGCCTCGTGGTCCACCTGAGAGCAAAGTGCGAGGGCAAAGGTCTTGGTGACCAGGACTTACGGTCACAGCATGCATTCAGGATACTGGGGGCAGGGTGGGTGGTATGCCAGGGCAGGGGCAGCTGACCCTACTGCAAAACCTTCTGGCTTTTCCTGGCTACCACATGCCTTGGACAAACATGGAAACATGGTCAGGGCCCTAGCCACAGGCCACATGCCAGGACAGCTACAGAGCCTCTGCAACCTGCATGGATGCCCAGCACATACCTGTGCCCCAGAGTCACGGCTCACCCTCTCTCTCCCAGGGTCTGCACACTAAAATATATCCTGGCACCTGTTCATTTTTTTATTTATTTATTTTAACATTTTGAGACAAGGCTCTTGCCCCAGCCTCCCAGAGTGCTGGGATTACAGAGGTGCACTACCACACCTAGCTCACACCAGCCTCCACGTGAGAGAGTGCAGTACTTCCTCTCAGCCCCAGGTAGAGCTGGAACATCAGGCAAGCACACCCGCCCTGGGGAGGGCCACAGGAGTCTGGTTACTGAGGCCTGGCTTGCTCACCATCACGATCTGGGTGCCTGGGCGCAAGGCCATCTCATCTGCTGCCGATCCCGGGGTGACCCGGTGAATGAAGATGCCTGTGAGGTTCCCACCGATGACACTAATCTGCTCCAGCAGCGCGGCCCCCTGGAATGCCAGCACTGTGACCTGACTCAGGATCTTGCGCGCTGGCCTCCGCCGCACGGGAACGCTTCTATGGGGACAGATGATAGCTCAGCACTGCCCAGGCAGGTGTTAGGCAAAGCCATTCCCATAGGCCCCTCTGTCCTCGCCTCTGAAATTCTCCTCCCTACCATGACCCATCTTGGAAAGGCTGTCACCTCCCCAGCAGCAGGAGTGTCCCCAGCACTACTCACCCGTCTGAGATGGGGAGGCTTCTGGAAGAGCACTGCAGGCTGTCCTCGGACTCAGGGAGGTCTGGGAGGAAACTGGGAGTGGAGCGGCCAGGCTTCGCGATCACTCCGCTACTACCTCCGCTAACCTCACACGGCCTCAGACCTCCTCCCTGGCCTCCAGCAACCCTTGCCTGGCCATCTACTTTGCTGAGACTGAATGTTCTCTTCCTCTTCCCTTCCCTCTGTGTGCAGCACCATGATTTCATCTTTCCTAACATCAGCGTAGTTGGAGCCACGTGTGTCATTTTGTGATATTTGAATGAATTGTCAATGTCTTCAAAGATAGGAAAGTTTTACCTACAATCCGGGTTTCACTTAAAAAATCAAATCTGGCATGATGTGATCCTGTACCCCTCCATGGGGCTGCGTTTCTGCACGGCAGCAATCACTGGTACTGGGTAGGGCTCCAGGACACTAGCATGTCAATCACAGCCTGTGACCCAGAGCAGGAGCAGCCCCCACAGAGACTGGTGGCTGGACTTCTCACTCAGGAACTGCCCGTGAGAACCAGGTGGCCTGGGCCCGGCTCACAGGCAAAAATCCACTCAAAGTCAAGTAAACCAGGCATGGGGATGCACGCCTGTGATCTCAGCATTCTGGGAAGCTGAGACAGGAGGACTGCAAGTTCCAGCCTTACCTGGGCAATTTGCAGAGACCCTGTCTAAAAGTAATAAATAAAGAAAGAAAGAAGGGCTGGGGATATAGCTTAGTGTGAAGGCCTTGGGTTCAATTCTCACTACCAGAAAAAAAAATTATACACTCTGGATTTATTCGAGGTCATTTCCCACTATCAGAATGTGAAACCAAGGCATTATGCAGAATCCTGACAGTAGAAAAATAAAGGGGAATAAGCCCTCCTTATTCATGGTCTTACATCCAGGCTGGCTTTTTATCAGTTTGTTTTTTTGCAACAGGGTCTTGTTTTGCAGTGCAGGCTTGCCCGGATTGGCCTCAAACTCTCAGCAGTCCACCTGCCTCAGCCTACCAGGCCTAGGATTACAGGTATGCATTGTGCCACCACACTGGGCTTAGGCTAAATTTGCCTTGAGTGGGTACTCTTAATTGGTCACTGGGACAAGTAAAAACGTGCATGAGTCTGCAAGAGTGAAGGTTTCTGGTCACCTGAGTGCCTCCCTGCACCCTAGGTGAGGGGTAGAGAGCAGTGTTGGGTGCTCATGCCCCCGGGTGGCCAAGAAGTAGATTCCGGGGGGAGGTGAGCTGGAGCCACGTGTGCAGTGGTAGAAAAGGTAAAGAGGCTGCACTCAGGGGCCCTGGACTGGAGAAGGGACCAGTTCTAATCACAGGTTCAAGGAAATAAACTCCAGGAGATGTGTGAGGCTCAGGGGCCAGTGTCCAAGAGGAGGGGTGCTCCTGGTGGTGGGCAGCAGCCCGGGCCATGTGTAATGCTGGGAGCCTCTGATCTCCTAAGCCCATTGCCTCTGGCTATGCTGGGAGGCCTGAGTGTCCACGGAGCAGAGTGCCAGGAAGGGGCAGAAATGTCTGCAGATATCTGAACTCGTGTGCTGCGCTGGCCATGGCTATGAATATAGCTCCCTTGGCCTCTACGTAAAAAACAAAGACACAGCGAACTGAGCTTGGGACTGAGTCACCAGGCAGTCTGATTTTCCTCGGGGCTGAGGTCGAGGCCCAGGGCAGGGGTCCTGTTCCCTTCTACCTGCCAGGCTGTCTTATCCGCAGCCCTGACACTCTGGCCCTTGTCTTCCCTGATCCATGGAGGCCCGAGTGGCTCGGGTGCACCTACCTGCCTGGTTGAGGATCTCATAGTCCAGTTCTGTGTCATCTGCCTTAGTCCCCGGAGGGACACTCAGGTCCGCCTCCAGGATTTCTGGGAAGCTGCTGCGAAGCACAGGAAGCAGCTCAGACAGCACAGCTGCTCTGTCTGAGACCCAGAACCCCCAGCGCCTGCCGGGGCATCTGCATCCAACATGCTGAGGGTCCAGGGATTAGCTCTGTGTCCCCCACTAGCTACATCCCACTGTACCTTAAAGACTCAGGGTCTTCCCGGAAGACCTCTGCCATCCGCTTGTACAGGGACTCCTGGCTCGGGGGCACAGGGCTGGCGGAGTGGAAGCTGTCTGCCGACTCACGGTTGCACGTGGTGCCCAGGTCCCACCAGAGCTGGGACTGGAGGAGGGTGGTGGAGGGCAGCATGGAGAGGGGAAGTGAGAGCACAGGTACTGAGCACCCACTGTGTGCCAGGTGCCCTAAGGCTGCTTTCCCAGGAGACCTGATGATGTGGGCATCACAGTGCCATCTCACGTGTAAAGTAAATGAGGCCCAGACAGGCAGAGCAACAGCCCCATGGAGGGAGGCTGTGCCCGCAGCAGGTAGTGTACAAGTAGATCCAAATCCGCCTGCTGAATCTGTGTGCCAGGCCTTCACCAGTGTGGACACGTCCCTGATGACAGGCACTGGGGTGGGGGACCAGCGAGCAAACATAGACCAGTGAGTGGAGCCTGTCACACCAGGGGTGTAGGTGACACTGGCAGGGCGGGGAGACCAGACAGACTTCCTGGAAGAAGTGACACGGAGGAGCCAGGTGTGTGTGGCATGTTCCAGACAGAGTGGTGGCACTGCAGAGACCCAGAGGGAGCTCCTAGAGTGACTAGACTATAAACCCTGTGACGGGGAGAGGTCAGGAGAGGAGGGCTTGAGAAGGCGGCGAATCTACCCCAGTGAGCTGTTAGGGGAGTTCAGAGTGAGCTGGGCGTGGTGGCTCATGCCTGTGATCCCAGCTACATCCCCAGGCCTTTTTAAAATTTTTTATCTTGAGACAGGATCTCACTAAATTGCTCAAGCCAGGTTCAAATTCGTGATCTTCCTACCTCAGCCTCCCAGGGTGCTGCGATTACAGATGTGCACCCCTGCATTGGCCTGACTAACAGTTTCTAAAAGGAGAGAAATTTAGACACAGATGCAGGGAGGAACATCACGTGGAGAGGGAGGCAGAGACTGGAGGACACACGCACAGCAGAGGACTGTGAGGAGCGGCCAGAAGCAAGGAAGAGCAGGAGCTGCTGCCATGCCGGGGTGGAGGGAGATTGCAGTAGCCCTGATGGGCACACACTGGGGTGCACACACGGCAGGGGCGTGAAGGTAGGAGCCGTGTACCTCGGTGGAGCCCTGGAGGCTGCTGTCACTGTCGTCCCGAGGGCACACGGCATGCATCCGCACCAGCCTCTGCTTCTCCCGTGGACAGGGCACCCTGGCCTCGGCTTCCTGCTCAGGCTGCCAGAGATGGTCAGACAGGCTGATGAGTTCGGGGGAGAGGTTTCCCCTGGAATGCTGGGGGAGCTTTCCTCCAGGCCACACCTGCCTTGACATCTCCGCCCTCACAGGCAGCCTCCTCTCATCAGCACCCAGGTAAAATAGTTCTGTCCCTGTCCTCAGAGCAGGGGACACCAGGGGCACAGGACTGACTACTGAGGAGGCCACCGGCCTGAGAAATGGCGCTTTATTTCTTTTAGCAAATGTACACTGTTATTTGCTAGTTATAAAAATAATCCCTACTATATAGTATATGTATATGCATCTGCCTAGGAAAGTGAGAGCGGAAACAGAAGCAGTTAGAGCAGAAGATAAAATTCACCCATCATCCCACACTCAGAATTGGCACAGCTTGCACTTCGGTGTCTGCCCTCCCTGTCTTGTTTGTGCACACACACACCCCATGCACAATATAAATACTCTTGAGTGTAGTTGATGTGGGAGCTGCCTGCGGAGGGTGTGGAGGCGGGGCCAGGGCAGAGGTGGCCCCTACCCGGGGCCACGCAGCACTCACCCGGGCTGTGGACTCCTCCTGCAGCTTGCGTAGCTGAGTGCGCAGCTCGCAGACCTGGTCCATAAGCTCGAACACTTTCCTGCGGAGGGAGTCCTTCTCCAGCAGGCTCTGGGAACTCTCCATCTGGGCTCCGTCCCTTGCAGCATATGCCTTTGGCCCCAACAGGACAGACAGACAGACAGGACAGATGCAGGGAGACAGTGAGGGACCAGTGAGCCCAGGGAGTCTCAGCTAGAGACAGCATCCCACTGCTTGGCACCATTTATCGTGAACTCATTCAACACGCACTAACAGAGCTCATGCCAAGATAGATAAACCTACGATCCATTTTAATTCGCAAGTGTCATAAAGGTTTTTTGTTTTGTTTTCCCAGGATTGGGATTGAACCCAGCTCTCTGCCACTGTGCTAAGTCCCAAGCACCTGCCTTTGTGAAGACAGGGTCTTGCTAAGGTAGTTGCCCAGGCAGTATTCAAACTTACTATCCTCCTGCCTTGTCTTCAAAAGTGCTGGGATTATAGGTAGCTACCACTGCACCCAGCTGTATGTGGTTTTAATAAAACTGGCTCTTGGCGGCAGACTTTTCCAACGTTCTCTGCCAGGTATGTCAGACAGGGCAGAACATGTCACTAGAAGACAGGATAGGGGAGTTAAGAACCCTCAGGGGGACCATGGAAAGAAACCCTAAAATCTGGAACAAGTGACTTTTGAGGACAGGTGAAGTCCTGGGACTTCCCTGAAGCAGCAGCCTTCAGACACAGTAGGGGTCAGGGGCTTCCCAAGCTGAGGCCCAGTAGGGGAAGACACCATGTGTCCTCCCAAGCCCTGCCCGGTCTCCCTTCCAGGGTCACCTGGTCTCGCTCCTTCTGCAGCTCGGCCACCTGGCCTTGAAGCATGCTCATCTTCTCCCTGTACAGCTCACAGTCCACCTGCGTCTTCCGGAACTGCAGCAGGGTCTGCTCTTTCTCCTCCCAGTACTGGACAGAAGAGACCCGGCCCATGGAGTCAGGAGCTCTGCAGGCAGGGGTGGGGGTGGGGGCGACTCCAGAGGTGGAGGAAGGTAAATTCGTGCTCCCTGCTGCAGGGTCAGGCTGACAGGAGCATTTATAGGGCTGCTATGCAAATTGCATTGAATTCAGTCACTGAAATGTGCGTGTATGTTGCACACAGAGTTGCGTTTGATTCAATGTTCTCAAATGCACAGATAACTTCCCGCACCCTGCCTTATTCTCTTCCACTGCCTCCTCCCTCTCCAGCCTCCTCTCATTTAAATCCCTGGCTTTCCCAGGGCTCCCCACCCCTTATAATCACTCTGAGTTTCAATCCCTTTGTCTAACTGTGACCTCTAGTCTGAATGGTGAGTTGGTGCTCACTATGGAGGACAGGTGAGTAGACCAGCAAAATACATAAGAAAGACCTTTCAGCTCAATGTATTGGAGAGATCTACCTCCCCTGCCCGTAGCCCAGCCCCTGAGACAAAGGGTCACCTGCTTCCGCTGCCTCTCTGCGGCCACCGCCCGTTCCCGCAGCGAGTGGATGCGGGCCACCAGCTCCTGCTTGCTCTCCAGGGCCTCATCCAGGTTCTGCTCCAGAATGTCCTTTTCCACCTGGTCAGAAAGAGGTCAGCCCAGGACCCACCCTCCCCACATGCCTGCCCCTGGGGAGAGTGGGCCCTGAGCAACCAGCACAGGAGACTTCAAGGCCAAGGGCAGGATGGGTAGTGTCACCTAGTAACACCAATTAGGCACGAAAAACACTGCAGAAAGGCGTGGGTTCTGATCACATGTGGTCAAAGAGATGTGTGAAATAGAAGCTGAAAATCTCTTGGGATGACAATTCTTCCGTTAAGACATTCTAGCTGGGAATTGGTGGCACAGGCCTATAATCTCAGCTCTCAGGAGACTGAGGCTGGAGGATCACCAGGAGTTTGAGGTCACCCTGGGCTACATAGTGAATTCAAGCCAAGCCTGCACCACAAAACGAGATTCTGTCTCAAAAAAAAAAAAATGCATTTTAGCCTTCTTCTTTGAAAATGCACCAGCCAAGCAGAGAAAAGTCAGAGGACAGGTATTCCTCATCTCCACCTACATCCCAGAAGGAGCATAAGGAATGATGGCACATTCCAGGCTCTGGATGGACCATGCCCTGTGCCTCATGAATGTCTATTAATGGAATTTCTCACTAACTAGGTAGTTATTTGTTGAAAGGAGTCAAAGAGGAGACATAAAGACTTTGCACACCTAGAATCTCAGCACTCAGGAGGCTGAAACAGGAAGATCACAGCAAGTTTGGGGCAAACCTTGGTTACAAAATGAGTTCAAGGACAGCCTGAACTACATAGAAGATCTGGTCACAAAAATCAACCAATCAATCAATCAAAGCCTTATTCCAGGTTTCAATGCTGCCAATGCCTTCACTCCCAATAATGCTCAGGACAGCCCAGGCAGGATGGCTTCTTTTCCCTAATCCTATCCATCATGGCTGGCCCAATCTTGTCCAAAACCTATGGCAGCAGGGAATTGACCAAGTAGGACACGCTAATGCATACCCAGCCACTGTCTGGGGTTTAGGGAAGAGAAGGGAATGGCATGCATTTCACCTGTCAGAAGTACAGTGGCCCAGGAGCCACCTGTGTGGTGAGGACAGTCCCAGCTAGAGCGCGGGCTGGAGGGACCTGGAGCCTACCAGGCTGAAAGTCAGCGAGCGGAGCTTCTCGTTCTCCTCCTTCAGGCGGCTCAGCTCCTCGTCCCCTGACTCCAGGTTGCCGGCCATCTTCAAGGACCTCTCTCGGAATTCCCATTCACAGGAGGACACCATGTCCACCCGTTGCAGCTCCTGCCTTGCCAGGTACAGCTGTCTCAGGGGGAGGGAGGGAGACAAGGTGAGCAGTTTCTCCACCAGAGCTGAAGCCATGTAGATTCTCCATCCTCCTCCCTATGGGGTGCTATTCAGACACAGGAATCCCACCCCAAGATTTATGAACAAATCTTGTCAGACATAGTAGCACAGGCCTATAATCCCAGCTCTCTGGAAGGCTAAGGCATGAAGATTGCAAATTCAAGCCCAGCCTGGGCAACTTAGTGAGATCCTGTTTCAAAATAAATTTTTAAAAGACTGGAGAAAAAAACAAAAAAAGACTGGGCATGTAGTTCAGTGTGAAAGCCCTGGGTTTCATCCCCAGTACTCCAAAAATAAATAAATATTTATAGATCAATGCATTAAATGAATAAAAATCTACCTAATGGTTGTTTTTACCCAATGAACAGTCCCAATTCCTCAAGGGAAGGGAAAGGCCTTTGAGTTTTATTTTGTAGATGAGGTATAGTGGTTAAACTGCCTGGTAGGGTGCCTGGGAACAGAGGCCGGGTTCCTCTATCTTTCTGGTCAAACTGACAGCAGTGATGTTAGCCAGCACACTCCCTGGCTTTGCGATCTTCCCATATTCTAATCACATGAAGGGAATTGGGTTCATGAAAATCAGTAAGAAAACTGAGAGAGGAGTCCAGCCAGCAGGACGGGGGAAGCTGGAGAATGCTGGACTAGGCCTACTCAGAGAGGCAGTGACATGGGTGAAGAGATTGTGAAACGATTCTAGATACACTGCAGGACTGAGAGAGCGAGTGAATGTGCAGAAGACGCTGGGACCTGGTTCCCCAGGAAAGAAAGAAGATCTGGGTATGGGATAGGTGGAAACTCACATGTGTTTGTCTGTGGGACATTCATGTGTACATATGTATGCACGGGCAGGAACAGACATGTGTGTGCACTGTGTATGTGTATGCATACATGTGCATGTGTTCATGTAGGTGCACATGGACATGTATGCTTCTGCATGTGTGCATGTATAAGTGTGCACATTTCTATGCACATACATGTGCAGGTGCACGTGGACATAAATTTGCATGCTTGTGTGTACATGTACATTTAGACACATATGTGCATGTGTATATGTGTGTGGGTGCATGTGTACATGTGTGGGTTCACCTGCATGTGTGCACATATCTGTGCATGAACACAGATATATGTTGGCATGTGTGTCTCCCACTCTGTTTACTGAAAGGGCTGAGTACCCAGATCTTGTTTTCCAAAGGACCCCAGAGCAGCATCAGGGTGGGGACAAGATGATTCTGGAACTTCTTCGATGCTAGAAAGGAAGTCAGTGCTGGAAGACAAGAGGGGCATGTCGCAGGACCCGGAGCAGGCCAGGCCTGTGGTCACTCAAGCATATACTCATTAAGGATGGGAACTCATCATAGGCCACTGGAAAATAGGGATCTCAGCAGATGGCACAGTGGGGGAAGGGAAGGCACTTTCCCTGTCTGAAGCTGAGGGCCAAGCAGAGGGACCCGGCTCCACTGCCTGGGTCAGTGTGAGTTCAGGCCAGAAGTAGCATAGTAAGGTGTGGGGGGAAATGCCAGTGAATGGTGGATGCTTGCGAGTCTCTAAGCACTTCCCTTACGCTGCTTACTTGTTGCAGGGTAATGGTGCTTCTGCAGTGCAGAAATGGGTGGCCCTTTGAGCAGATGGTCTACAGTGACATCCCCCAGGGCAAAGGGGCCTCCAGCACCCACGAGGCAGGGCCAGGCCAGACACAAAACCTCCACCCACCTGAGGGGAGACATGAGACCAACCCCAAATGGGGTTTACAAAGAGGGACCAGGTGTGATGGGCACTCTGTAACTCCAGCACTTAGGAGGCTAAGGCAGGAGGATTGCTGAACTACACAGCAAGGTCCTGTCTCAAGCGAACAAACAAACAATAAGGGGAGAGGGCTATGTTTTTCAAAAACAACCATCTTGCAACAGACACAGAAAGGGTATGGGAATGTTTCAGACTGAAGGAGACTAAACAGGCAGCATGACCAATAACATGTGACCCTGGACTGGAGAGAAAAAGGCTACCCAGGGCATGATTTAGGTCAGTGATAAAATAGGAATACAAACTGTAAATAAAGCCAGACATGGTAGCATACTCCTGTAATCCCAACACTCAGGAGACTGAGGCAGGAGGATCGTTACAAGTTTAAGACCAGCCTGTACTACAAAGTGAGCTCAAGGCCAGCCTGAATTGCATAGTGAGACCCTGTCTCAAAAAGATGACAAAAAAATCTGTAAATTAGGTTAAAAAAATTAAATCAATGTGAATTGATAACATTGACAACTGTGCTTATATTAGAGAACATCATATTTTTAGGAAATATACATTGAAATCTGGGGGTAAAGAGCCATGACATATGTAACTCAAAGGATTCAGGGAAAAAAGGTTGTGTGTGTGTGTGTGTGCATGTGTGTATGAAGAGACAGAGACAGTGTAAATGTGAAAGTAAGGGTACGTGACTATTCTTTGTATCATTTTAATTTTTAAAAATAAATTTGTAATTATTCATAAATAAAACTTAAAATTCAAAAGCAAACAGAAGAGGCAGGTGTGGTGGTACATGGCTGCAGTCCTAGCTTCTGGAGAGGCTGAGGCAGGAAGATCTCAAATTCGAGCCCAGCCTGGGCCACTTAATGACTCAGCAAGACCCGGTCTCAAAATAAAAACAAAAAGGGCTGAGGATGCTGCTCAGTGCAAAAGCCCTGGTTTCAATCCCTAGCACAACAATAAATAACAGATAAATGCAAACAAGCAGCATAATTAAAAGCAAAGAGCACATGGCAAAATGGGAACGGACAACTCTGATATTTAAAGAACTCTTACAAGTTGATACAAGTTCATTACCCTGGCAGAAAACAAGTGAAACACCTAACCAGGGGTAAAGGGACCTGATCTGATGATACTCTTATCCTCCTGGCCTGAGAAGGGTCTGTCCCTGTGTCCCTGCACAGCTGGGGCAATGGCTCACAAGTGGGCCTAGAAGAGCCAGACCTTTCCCAGACCCTGCGGCTAGCCAGACCATGGACAGTTATGGGCAATGACGAGGCAATGCAGAGCGACCCAGGTGACCACCTGGGGAGAGGTAGGGTCAGCCTCCAAGAGGGGCCTCAGCCACAGCTGTGGGGGAAGGGGGCATTGGACGAGCAGGAGGGTGCAGCTGCACCAGCACATGCAAAGGAGCGTGGTCAGGCTGGGCCTCCCACCACATGTGCCGGGCATCCCGCTACCTCTTCCTGCAGGCTGCGGCAGCGAGTGACGGCCAGCTCTTTCTCCTGCAGTGCGTTGCTGTAGCGCAGGGAGAGGCTCAGCATCTCGTCCTTCAGCTTCAACACCTCGTGGAAGTGGGCGCTGGCCTCGTGCTTCATGCGACTGTGGTCAGACTCCAGTTGGCGCAGGCCCTGGACATGAGCCTCGGCCCGGCCCAGGCTCTCCTGCAGCCGCTGGCACTGCCGCAGTAGTATCTCCTTCTGGACTTTCTCCTGGGCCAGCTCTTCCTGCAGGCTGCCAATGGCCCCAGCCAGGCACGCCGTCAGCTTGGACGTCTCCATGAGGCCTGCTGGGGAAACCAGTGTATGGGCTGTGGCTCTGCTACTCTGCCCCATCCCCAGTCTCTGGGTCTTTGAGTCTTGCACCCAGACCTGAGCAGGACCAGTGCTAACCTGTTTGGCTCCAGCCTCAACTGGACTTTGTATTTGGATTAATAGTATGGCATGACTTAGGCACAGGAATTACTCCTCACCCCTTCCTATGAGAACTGGCTTTTCAGACTCAGCTCCTTCCTGCATGCTGAGACGCACTTGAAACTAAGTCATTCTTCTTTTTTTCTTTTCTTTTTCTTTTTTTTTAATTTTTGCATGGTACTGGGAATTGCACCCAGGGCCTCACACATGATAGGCAAGTGGTCTATCACCAGGCTACATCCTTAGCCATTTTTATTGAATCTTGAGATGGGGTCTTCCTAAGTTGAGCAGGCTGGTTTTTAATTTTTGATCCTTCTTACTCAGTTTCCCATGTGGCTGGGATTACAGGTACGCACTACCATGGATAGTTAAAGCTAACTCTTTTCACTGCTATCCCCAGGAAAACACACTAACAGATCTAAATCTGTGTAATCACACTCTAGCATAACATGTAGTATAAGGTCAAAGAGGAAGAGAGGGTGCTGAGTGCGGTGAGCCCTGCTTCATACCTACCCTCAGCAGCTCCCCCCAGGAGACCTGAAATCACTCAATTAACAAAAACAGCCTCAGCACTCGGGAGGCTGAGGTAGGTGGAGGGTTGTGAGTTTGAGGCCGGCTTGGGCTACAACACAAGTGCAAGGCTGGCCTGAGCTACATAGTGCGACCCTGCCTCAAAAAACTAGGGCCGGGAGTTTGGTTCAGTGGCTTAAGCGCCTGTCTGGCAGGCATGAGGTTGTGAGTTCGATCCCTGGTGCCACAAAAGACAAAACAAAACAAAACAAAAAAACAGCCTCATCTTCCACCAATCTTTACTTGGGTGAGGGTTTCGAAGCATAGAAGCCCCCACCCCGTTTTTCTAGTGGGAAGGGGCCTTGGTCTCCCAGAGCTGGGATGCTGGGCCTGCAGCTGCCCCTTGAGCAGAGTAAAAGCTCGGCCTGCACCTCTTGAGCGCAGGTCAGCCCCCAGCGTGTCCTCGCGATGCTGGGTGAGTGAAGGTGGGCTCTATAAAACCCAAGGTCAGGGCTCCCTCTCTGGCCTACCCCATGAGGTAAGTGGGGGAGTACCAGGCTCAGGCCAGTGCCCCTGCCTAGAGGAAGGCAGGAGAACCCTGGGGCAGCACCGGCAAGGCGGGCCCCAGACTCCAGGATGACCCTGCCCAATCTTTCGGAGGCCAAGCACTCACCGCTGAAGTTGCTGAAGTCCACATCTGGCTGCAGGCCAGTGACCGAGGTGTAGATGTCGGGGTTGTGGAACTTCAGGCTCTCCAGGAAGGCGAGGGCCCCATTCTTCCCTCGCGCCTTCAGCAGGTCCAGCAGGTGCCCTTAGCAAGCAGGGAGAGCACCACCCTTGAGCCACTAAGGCTGCAGAGCACTGCAGAGCTGGGCTGGCTTCTCATAAGTGAGGTGGGGGTGGAGATGCAGCTGGGAATGGGGGCAAAAGCAGTTCTTGGGGACCCCAGGGCAGGCTGGACCCTCCCTGCTTTTGCAAATTCCATCACGTAACTCGGTCAGCTCTAGGAGACCGAGTTCGCATTTACTATGGGGCAACTCAGGATGAAGACACAGACAGACACATGGTCCCAACACAGTGCTCTGAGAGTTGTCTGTGTGCTGTGAGGAAATAGTAAGTAGTAGCCCGTGAGGACCCAGGCGGTGGCCCAGGGAGCCTGGGCAGATCTCCAACATGGGGTCCAAGTCCCAGCTCCTCAGCTACAATCAAGTCTGATGATTCTATCCCATATTGGAGGGCCATAACCCAACATACCCCTGCATTATAATGTTAAGAGCTACTACTTCCTATCTGGTTTCCATAGTCCAGGCTTGTCACGAGCATCCCCAGCTTTCACTGAATCAACACAGCCTGAGAGAGCATGAGAACTGACTCCAAGACTTCTGCGGTGGGTTGAATAGCACCCCTCCCCCACCCCTCCTACCAAAGATGTAAATTACTTTGGAAAATGGAACTTCATGGATGTAATTAAGTTAAAGATCTCAGGCAACCCATTTGGGACCCCTCTTGTCTCTTGGGAGATATTCCTATCCTTCCTTTCTTTTCCCCAATATATTTTCCTACTCTTAAAAAAGGAAGGAAGGAAGGAAGGAAGGAAGGAAGAAAGAAAGAAAGAAAAAAAGAAAGAAAGAAAGAAAGGAACGTTAATGTTCAGAGCAAGAGATGACATGGTCTCTTAGCTCAGTTACACCAAAGAGCTGTAAGAGTAAAGCCCTATGTTTAGACTCCTACTGCTTTTGGAACCTGAAACATTTTGAATGGAGACCTGGGCAACTGTATGACTAAGGAATGGTACTCTTTGGTGAGAAGACAGGATGAGCAATATGGAAGAGACTGGGGCAGGAGCCCAGGGACGAGGCTGGACAGATGTTCAGGTCTGCTGATTTCTAGCTTGACTCTTTCCTTGGCTCTGAGGTTGATGCCCTAACTCCTTGATGTGGTCATGCAGCCCCCTTTGGAGCCCCTGCCTTCACTTTCCTTGCTTTATTCCCTCCCTGTGCTAGGAACTTTTCTCTAAGAACCTCCTTGCTGCTGTTGTACCCTGAGTTCAAGGCCAGGCCACCTGGGTGCCAGATGTCTGACTAGGTTTGTGCGTGCATCATGTGGGTGCTGCAGTTTGTGAAATAAAATTGGAAATATAAAAAAAAACCCTAAAAATCTCAAGATAAGATCATCATGGAAATCCACATGGGCTCTAAATCCAGTGACAAGTGTCTTTAAGTGATAGAAGAGGAAAAAACACAGAGAAGAAGCCCACATGGAGATGCAGGCAGAGGCTGGAGCAGTGTGGCCACTGGCCAAGGAAGACCACAAGTGCCCAGGGCTGGAAGAAACAGGAAGGACTCTCCCTTAGACCTTGGAAGCAAGTACAGCCATGCCAGTGCTGTGACTGGAGACTTCTGGCTTCAGAAACTGAGAGAATATACTGCTATGTGGCTTTTTTCTCTCTGCTCGACGATGCCAGTGGAACCCAGGACCTTGCACAGGAAGCGTGCTCTGCCGCTAGCCTACACTGCAGTTCTGGTGCTGTTATTTTAAAGCACCATGCTGTGATCATCTGTTGGAGCAGCCCTAGAGGACTAAGGCAATGTCCCTAAAGTCTGGACTTCACTCCCCTGTGTGGTGAAGTCCCATGTAGCAGGAGCTACAGGGGCCACCAGGACTCACCGACTCTCATGGCACTGTTGGTGAAGCGGGGGCTGTGCAGGACCTCCTCCTCGTCCAGCTGGCCCAGCACCTTGGCCTGGCGCAGGTAGGGGGTGAGGCGGCTGGGGTGGATGCTCCTCACAATCTTGTAGCGGTGGCTTTCCATCATCTCCCACAGCGCCTCCTCGTCCAGGGCCGTAAGTGTGGAGTCTGTGCGGCACAATTCCCCCATGCCTGGTGCAGGGCGGGCTCCGGAAGGGCGCCACTGTGAGGAACCAAGGGAATGGCCTCGGGAGTTGGATTTGCATTCAAATCTGCTTTCCCAATTTGCTGGAAGAGAAGGGAACAACCAGCTCTGAGGGCGTGATGGACATCCCCAGAATTGCTACTCCACTTCCACCCTGGTCCTGGTGCCGTGACCAGTAGAGGGCAAATCCGTCCTTGGGTTAGGTGTTAGACCAAGTCCCCTCACAAAGGCACAGTGGGAGGAAGTGGTTTACACCTGGCCTCAGCCGATTGGATTTGCCTCTTGCTGATCCTTGTCAGGGACTTAACTGAGCTTGATGTTAAGAATCAGATCAGGAGCACTTGCCTGGCATGCCTGAGGCCCTGGGTTTCATCCCTAGCACCAAAAAAGTCTCCTACACTCCCTAAATATATCAATTTTCCAAAAGGTCTATAATATTCATATTCTAGGGAGTATTCAAGGAGATTCCCAATGGGGTAACCATGGACTGGGGGCAAAGTTTTGTGTTCTTCAAAGAACAGACATACATAAACCTATATACACATATTTATGATATCCATATTTCATGGGGAGGCTGTCAGGGAAAAGATGTCTGGAAGGATTCCTTAAGGAGTGATAATAAAACAAGGGTTGCGGGGGCTTGCTGTGGCTCAGTGGTGTGATGGTTAATCTTGATTGTCAATTTGATTGGATTGAGAGATGCCCAGGAGATAAGTAAAGTACACTTCAAGGTGTGTGTGTACCAGTCATGGTGCTGTAACTCTGGGGAGTGCATCTGGTCCCTTACCCTTTCCTCTCTGGTACTGTTCTTCTGTGCTCTGCTTCCGGGGTGCCATGAAGTGAGAAGCTTTGCTTCATCAAGCGCTTCTGCCATGATGTTTCTGCCTCGGCATAAGTGACTGTGGACTGATTCCTCTGAAACCATGAGCCACATCAACCCTCCACTAAGTTGCAGGTGTCAGGAATTTTGTACCAGTATTAGGAAACTGACTAATACACCTGACTTGTGTGAGGTGCTGGGTTCCATCCCCAGTACTGCAAAAAATAGGAAAGAAGAAGGAAAGGAGGAGGAGGAGGAGGAGGAGGAGGAGGAGACAGGAGGAGGAGGAGGAAGAAGAGGAGGAGGAGAAAGAGGAAGAGGAGGAGATGGAGGAGAAGGAGGAGGAGGATGAAGAAGAAGAGGAAGAGGAAAGTCGAGAACAAACCTGAGCATTTGGATACTGGGCACAGCAGTCAGAGGTGTTGCCTGTGTCTATTGGCAGTGGGTGTTACCTGGAAGGGGTCGGTGGCAGTAAGGTGAGGAACAGAGTCAAGAGACATGTTGTGAAATGGTGAGTGTGTGTGTGTGGAATGCACACTGCTTTTATCAATGTGGTGAGTAGGGCTGGGAGTTTGGCTCAGTGACTTAAGCACTTGTCTGACAGGCGTGAGGTTTTGAGTTCAATCCCTGGTGCCGCAAAAAATAAATAAATAAATAAATAAATAAAATCAATGTGGTGAGTGCCTGCCATTTTTTAGCATGGATGGAATAGCACTTTGTGAGGGGCTGATGGGCCTTTTCTGGTCAGAAGCTATGATGGGAGACCTTCCCTGTCCTTCCTTGTGGTGGTTGTGACATCATCGAGCACCTGCTGGGGTGAGGCCACTTGCCCGGATCTGAGTCCAGCCACGGAGTGGGAGGGAGCCTCAGGGCAGTGCCAAGGCAAGGTTCACGTCCACCACAGAGCTTTTAAACAGCTGGTTTAGAGAGGCCAGCTTTGTCTTGGTTGGCAGACAGGCCAGGGAGCTGGAAGGAACCCCTTCCCCCTCTGCAGGTCCCTCTCTTCGGTCACTTTAGAACAACCTCTATGGATTTTGCCATTTCTGGTTTCCACATCTGCATCAGATTAGGTCCCAAAGCACTATCTGTTTAACTTGACCCCAAGCAAAAACAAAGTCACAAAGTCTTACCTTTCTGGGTCAGTTGGAGCTTTTCCTTAAAAAAAAAAAAAGACAATTAGTAAATATTTTGGAAAAGTTAATCTAAAATAATGCAAGTGGCACTGAGTTCTGGAAATACTGCTTTCTACATTCATTCATGAACACTGAAAGCAGGACTGTTGTCTTCTCCTGCTTCTCTGGAACATGAACTGCAGGAGGCGTGGACAGAGGGGAGAGGAAAAGACAAGGTGAGGGAAAGGCATTGGGCTCGAGGTGGTTGGCGAAGGGCATGGAGGTCCCAAAGACACAGAGGAGAGAGGAGAGCAGGGCCCAGGAGCACAGGAAAGGAATGGCCCATGCCGTAGTTTTGAAACATTCATAGGTTTTCCTAAAATAAAATTCTCAGAATAAAAAAGGCTTGGTCTCATTTTGGGGGGCTGGGAGGGAGGAAGTGGGGGTGTGGCGCACACCCCTGAAGCTTTCAGAGGAATGTCTTCTTTGAGGTAATCACTCTTAAAACAATGGGCATGGTGAGCCGGATCGTGTCCCCCACAAATGCACATCTGTTCAGAACTTCAGAACGTGACCTGGGGTGTAAACAGACTGTGTAGATCAGAGTGGTTAAGAGGAGGCCACTCTGGATTACAAAGAGCTTTAACACCAAGGACTGGTGTCCCCATAAGAAGAGAAGGGACAAAGAGATAGAGGAAAAGCCCAAGTGACAAGGGAGACAGAAATGGGAGAGAATCGCTGCAGCCAAGAACCCAGACCCAGAAGCCAGGAGGGTCCGGGAGGACGCCTCCCTGGAGCCCTGCGGACACTTTGATCCTGGATTTTGGCTCCCAGAACCGCCGGAGCATAAGTGCCTGGTGCTTGAAGGTGCCCAGCATGTGGTCGTTTGCCACAGCAGCCCTAGGTGGGAGTGTCAGGAAAGTGTTGGGGGAATGACATTTGTGAAAGAGTATTATAAGAATGACGCAAAACTAAAACAAGAGACAGCACTGTAGTAAAGGTCCCGACAGCAGGCGGTGGGCACTGTGAGCTAAAAAGGCAGAGACGGCAGACAGCAGGAGGGACAGGCCCCGGCTGGGCAGGGAAGCAGAGCAGGTCCCACTGCTGCTTTCCCAAGCCTGGCTTCGTGGGGACAAAGCACAGCAAGCCAGCCTCAGAAGGCGGCCCTGCAGACTGGCCTGGGACCTGAGGCCTCGTGTTGGGGTGGGGCTTGGAGGCCCCCCTGCTCAGTCTCCCACCCCCGGCATCCCGGTTTGCAGGTGAGCCGTAGCCACAGCTGTGTCCCCCTGGTGAGGGCACTTTCTGCCCTCCCCACGCTGCTCGAGATCAGTAGCCCGTTAACCTGGGTAAATATCGTAAGTCTGCCTTAAACTGGGACTGTTTGGGCCGATAAAATATCCCGCTGATGATGTGATGAATGGCCAAGTGCCCACCACACAGAGTCCACATCGCCACACTCTGCTCTTCGGATTTGCTTCGAAGGGAATTCCCCAGAAACAGACAGCTGGCGCCTGCGTGCTCTCCTCTGCCCTGTTCCCTCCCCTTCCATCCACAGGTAACTGCTATGTTAAAAATCATTTCCTACATGTGAATGTACTAGCAACAGTATATACCTGCAATAATTTTGCATGATACTCTACCTGCACAGTAATTTTATATATAAACAGTATTTTTACTGTTAATTCTTACTTGACACAAACATAAGGTGATACATGTTTTAGAAGTTTATCTTTTTTCTTCTTCTTCCTCTTTTCTTTTCTTTTCTTTTCTTTTTTTTTTTTTTTGTGGGGGGAATGGAACCGGGGCCTTGGCTGCTAGGCAAGCGCTCACCACTGAGCTGCACCCCAGTGCCAAGCTTCACCATGCCGATGCCCACAGTTCTATTCACTCGTGTTCCTTTCCACACTGAAGAAACCACTGCCAGTGTAGCGATCCTCCCGGGGAAGGACATTAGGCCGTTTCTGGCTTCCCTGTGCCACACACAGTGCTGTGTGGATACCCTCAGCGTCTCTGGGCACAAGTGGAGACATTGGTTAGCCTGTGAGTTCCGGTGGTTTGATTCCTTTCCTTTGGAATGACAGGCTGGTCTAGGCAGAGTTCGATGCTGCTTGAAGAAGTCTGTACATTAAAAACGTTTGGAAAACAGAGAGAATCAACCCTTGTCATCTAAAAAAACAGAGAATGATAGCTGGAGAGTCCTGTCTCCATGAGCAGCTTCACAATTCATCCTAGGAGCTGGGTTGCAGCAAGCACTCACCGGGAGAGGTTCACATTCACTGCTGCATATACGCCCAGCAGTGGGCTTGGCTCCAGGGTGCCCAAGCCAGAGCGCTGCTAGATCCTTCCCCCACAGGCTGCTAGTGAGACAGGGCTGGACAGGAAAGGCTGGAAGTCAAACTAGTTCCAAGAAGAACTGACAACGTGAGCAGCTGTACAAATCAAAGTTCAGGCATCAAAGGCTAAGACAAGTGGAAAAGAAAAGAAAAAAAAAATGAGGGGAAGGATCAAAGTATGCTGCGCATATATAAATGTGTCATTAAAAAGTAGGATAAAGCTGCAGTGTGGCTCAGCGGTAGAGCTCTTGTCTGGCATGTGTGAGGCCCTGGGTTCAACCCCTAGCACCACCACAAGAAAGAAAGAAAGAAAGAAAGAAAGAAAGAAAGAAAGAAAGAAAGAAAGAAAGAAAGGCAGGCAGAAAGACAGAAAGATAGAAACTCCTATGCCAGAAATCACTGGAGAGGAGACTGAGTGCTCCCTGCAACTGAAGCAGATTTCCAGACTGATTCTGAACTTCAAACTCTGCATACCAAAAAGGGCGTGGTCACAACTCAAAGTCCCCAAGGGCCACCACTCCCCTACGTCTCCTCACGCAGAAGGAAGAACCACTGGAAAGGGGTGTGGAGGCTAGGGAAGGGTCCAGGGCTGCTCTCCACCAGCTCATTCCTGGCCTCCTCCAGGGGATGCTGAATCGATGCATCTGAGCTAGGGTGCTGGGGCCTGTACCCCCCATCAAAAGATGCATTGAATTCCCCACCTCCAGACCTGTGAATGTGACTGTACTTGGGAACAGGTCTCCACAGACAGAAATGAGTTGAGGTCACTAAGGTAGGCCGTCCTCCAATGACCAGAGTCCTTCTGAGACACTGACCACCTAGGGGAAGAGGACAAACTCCCAGCCTTTAAAACCTGTTACTCATTAAGAGCATAACCTGAATTTTCTTCTGAGGCAGTCAGGGACTTGAAAGCTGCTTTTGCTAAACAACAGCAACAAGACACAAAACAAAACAAAACGACAACAAAAAAACCAGTTACTCTTTGCTTGGGCCTTCAGATGCTTTTACTAAAGGCAGAGTAAAGCTTGTCCTTCATTTCATACCTGGAAACTCTGGGTCCGATCTCTGCTAGCTCTACACCTAGGCATGTTCATCATTTAGGCAACATGTGTCAAAAAGCTGGTGATACATGGTTGATTAGTTCTAAACTTACATAAACCCGTCTCATTCCCCTTCAAAACTGAGGATACCAGCCGGCGTGGTGGTGAACGCCTTTAATCCCAGCACTCGGGAGGCTGAGGCAGGAGGATCATTGTGAGTTTGAGACCAGTCTGGGCTACAAAGTGAGTTCAAAGCCAGCCTGAACTACATAGTGAGACCCTATCTCAAAAAATAGGGCTGGGGATTTAGCTCAGTGGCGTAAGCATCTGCCTGGTAGGTGTGAGGTTGTGAGTTTGATTCCTGGTACCAAAAAAATAAGACTGAGGATACCAAGATAAAAGATTTATAGGGATATTCAACTACTAGTGAGCCCCAGGAAGTCTCCAATCATTGGCTTACACCTGTGGTCACTCAGGTCCCAGCAGAGCTTCCACAAGACTGAACCTGCCCCAAGCAGAAAAAGCACCTGGTAGAGACTGTGGACTAAGTAATAAGGGCTTCCTCAAGCCACCTTGCAAAACCAGAACTGAGATCATGATCAACCAGCACCCAGTCCATCTCCTTCCTTTGTTAACAGAGCGCTCTGATCCTCTCCATCGGATGTACTCTCCTCAGTTCTTCAAGCTGACGTCTCTATTTTCTCATACTTTCTAGCTGCCTAACACATGGGCCTATGCCTCTCTCTCACTCATGCTCCTGAAATGCTTTTCTGTGATGAGAAGTCGAAAACCTGCCTGGGCCATGTTGAGACCCCCACCTCCTCTGAAGGAGCCCCATCCAGTGATGCTTATCAAAGGAGGAGGAGAGACACAGACCCAAGAAAGAGCCACATGGCAGTGTGTGCGGGTGGACACTCACATGCACCACGGACTGCCGGACACGGTCGGCAACACATAACCTCTGAGAAAGGTTCGAGGCAGCCTCCCTCCTAGAACTTTCCCTGAAAGCATGGTGCTGCAGGCCCCCAGAACTCTGGACAAACCAGTTTTTGCAGTTAGAAGCCATCCAGCTTGCAGTAACTTTTTGTGGCAGGAAATACACAACACACACGGGACAGACGTGGGGAAACTGGCCAAGGCCTGGAATGCCGTCTGTCTGTGAGGATGTGTGACCATGGGCGCTTCAGTGGAAGACTCCTGCACTTCTCCATGGTCAGGTCTGACCCCCAAGTCAAAGCACCATTCTACTCAGTTTGGCACTAGCTATGTAATCTGCAAAACTCAGAGAGAAACAAAAACACAGTGCACTCATTTAGATAAAGTATCCTGAGTCTCTAGCCAATGACAGCAGAGTAGCAAACCAAGCACAGGACTCTGGGCATGCACTGGAAGCTGGCCCTGTTTTGATTGACTAGGGGTCTCTAGGACCCTAGTTTCCAATGGGGTGGTAGCTGAAGACCACGGGAAGGTCCCCTTTAGAGGTCATGAGAATGTCCTGAAATTGACTGTGTTGCCATTGGCACGTGTCTGTGAATACCCTAAACAACTGACTTGTACATCTGAAACAGGTGAATCGTAGGCATGTGAACTGTAGTCTATAAAGTTAATTTTAAAAAAAGGACTCTTGGAGCCTGAGGCAGGAAGATTGCAAATTTGAGTCCAGCTTAGGCCGTTTAGCAACTTAGTAAAACTCTGTCTCAAAATATAAAAACAAAACAAAAACAAAAACAAATCAACGTATGTGGCTCAGTGCAAAGGACCCGGGTGGTTGCCCAGCCAGCCCGAGGCCAGTGCTGGCTGCCTGCAGCGTATGGGGTGCCAGTCACTTTTTCTTCCCTTCCCTACCTGGGCCCAGTTGTCCTGTGTCACAACTCAAGTCGGGTTCCTTTCTTGCCAGCTCCTGTCTGCTGCCCCGAGGGGCTGAGCAGGGCCACAGGTTGCCTGCCCACCTCCTCCTGCCCCTCCCCTTGCTTCCCCATTCTAGAATCCTACTTCCTGCCTGTGACCTCCCAGGAATGCGCCCGGCTGCGGCAGAGGCAGCAGAGGTTCCCCTGGCACATTCTTGGGCAACAGCGGCACCAGTAGCTGCTTTTGTCAAATTTAAAGCACAAAATCGGTGTAAATTCATGGGTTCCGCTTGTGTGAGCCTCTGCCAGGCTCAGTGTGGGGCCTGCCCATCATGGCGCTGACCCCTAAAGCCACAGTGAAGACCCTTAAAGCCACAGCGCAGACCCTTAAAGCCACAGCGCATCTTTCCCACACTAACTCCCGTGCTCGTCTTCTGGTCCCAGAATAATACACTTTCTGTCTTCCCTTCACGCACATCGAAGGTCCTCCAATCCCCCTCCGTATACTGTGCACTCAGGAAGTCCTCCCGTCCTCTCCCAACATGACAACCTGTCCACTCATGTCATCTCCACCCCTATCCCAGCTTTGCCTCCTTTGAGGGTCCTCACAATCTCCAGCAGCCCCCCAGCACCGGGAATAAAGGCTTTCTTTAATCTCTGTTATTGCCTTTCAACCACCAAAAGCCTAACATAAATGACAAGGGTGCAGAGGGAGACAGAAACTCACTCTCTGCCCAGTTCCTGGCAAAACAAACGCAGAAAAATTTTTTAAAGATTCAAGCTGGGTGTGGTAGTGCAGTCTTATAATCCTAGCTTCTCAGAGGCTGAGGCAGGATGATCACTTTTGAACCTAGCCTGGGCAATTTAGACTCAGAATCTCAAAATAAAACAAATAGGGCTGGGGATGTAGCTCAGCGCTCCCTGGATTCAGTCCTTGGTAATGAAGAAACATTTTTTGGAAGGAAAAAAAAAAAAAAAGAGCCGGGTGTGGTAGCACACGCCTGGAATTCCAGCCCTTGGGAAGCTGAGGTAGGAGGACTGCGGTAGGTTGGAGGCCAGCTCCGGCTACAATAGACTCTGTCTCAAAAAGAAAAAAAAAGTCACACATACACACAAAGGAAAAAACACTTATTGCCACAAGCTTTGATAGGGAGAAGGCCCTGAAGCCAGGGGAGTGACAGAGCAGGACGAGCCCCCAGGCACAGAGGAGGGAGAAGGGCTGAGGTTCTCCCACTACACTGGGGGAAGCCTGGGGAGACACGAGTATCCCTCCCTTGCCCCGCACCTTCAGCTGGGGTCCTCGGTACAGTGGAGGGGAGGGCCCTGCTCCAGCAGGTCACCTGCCACTGGGCAGCCCACCCTTTCTGCGCTCCATCTGACAACATTCCCAGGACTCGATTCTCGCGGGAATTCCAGTCCTCAGGCAGAATACAAAGATTCTCCACCTTGACAAAGTAAAACACAAGCACCAGAGCTCTGCGAGGTGAGCAGGACTGCAGGACAGAACGCAGGCACGGGGTCAGTTGGTGGGCCACTGTCTCAAGGGAGGTGTGTCTGTGGCATACATGTCACCCTGTGAAAGGTCTTTAATGTCTCTTCATTATGTCTTTGTGGAGGTTTTGAGGAACTAATAGTTCTTGTAGATAAGTGCATTTAGCAACCTCTGTCATTTTTTTTAAATTTGTTTTGTTTTTTGAGACAGGGTCTTGCTATGCAGTCCAGGCTGGCCCTGAACTTGCAGAAATCCTCCTGCCTCAGCCTTCTGAGTGTTTTGATTACAGGAGTGTGCCACCATGCCTGGTACTGTCATTTTTAATAGTTTAAATTAAATTTTACAGTTAAATCATGGATAACATGAACTTACTTTTTATAAAATGTTAGTCTAGCTATGTCTAGCAGTTGCTCAGTCTGTGTACCTGTCCCATCTCCATCCATCCATCCATCCATCCTCTGTGTGTGTATGTATGTGTGTATGACAGAGAAACAGAGAGAGAGGCAGAAAAGAAGGGAAACAGAGAAACACAGAGATAGAGAGAGACAGAGACAGAACGAAGGGAGATTTCAAAATCTTGTTCACCAGTACTGATGCTTGCTATTTATGATGGTAGAATTCTAGAAAAGCTACTCCTTTCTTCCTCTTTTGGCATTGCTTAATCTTTTTGAAATGGGCAGATACACGTTCAATAAAAGTCATAAAGTCATTATGTCAGCAAACAGTAAAAGTAACTCAGTGGTCAAACAGAGAAGGAAATGGGCTTTATCCCAGAGACTGGGGGTGCAGCTCAGTGCAAATGACCTGGGGAAATTATCACTGGTGCCCTTCTGTCTGTAAAGTGACTGGGTTTGGGTGATGGGTCACCGTGGGGAAGGGACTGGCAGGTGACAGAGCAGACACATTACTCCTCGCTTTTCCCTGTTCCTTAGGAGGAAGGTCATCCCTCATGTGCACTGGAAAGGGTGGGAGAGAGCCGCCACCACACACCTGAGCCTTGGATCCAGCCTCCTCTCTTTCACCCTGTGGGGCAAAACACAGCCGCGCCGTCCTAAAGCTGCGCTTAGCAGCCTGAGGGTGGTCCAGACTGTAAGCAGGCGCAAGGGACAAGCAGTGGCGACACGTGGCTGGGTGACGGGAGACCCGGAAAAGTCGCAGGGAGGGAGGGAGGATGAGACTCGGTCGGACCAGAACTGCCTGGGACAGGAAGGTGACTGGCTGGGCTCCTTGACTATCTACTCATAAGGGAGAGGGGCATCTTCATAAAATCCTTGTGTTTGTTTAGATTTGCCGTTGACTCTCGCATGAGACTGAGAACAAGCCTGCCCTCCAGAAGCAGGTGGAAAATACATTGTGACCTTTGACTTGGGTCGATGGTCCTGTGATTAAATTGGTGCCAAAGAGCCAAGGACCCCAAAACCGGGACTCACAGAACACCAATTTTTGTTCTCAGTAAATCATACAGTGGCCAGCTCACCTGTACTTCACTGCATGGAGATGCCCAGGGCAGCACCCTAGGCTGCAGCCGAACCGTGAGGGGCTGTGGACACCTGTTCTTCTGCGGGGCCCCGAGCCCCAGCACTGGTGGCCACAGCCCGTGTACGTGTGGCCTGGCTAGCCCGCCCGCCGACCCCAGCTGCCCAGAGGGCTGCAGGACTCCCCGCAAGGCTTGACCCACTGCTCTCGGGCTGATTCCCAAAGTGCGCTCCGCAAACCCCCGCCTCTGCTCCAAGCTTCTGCAACCCCCAAGCTGTGCTGGGGCCGGGGCATAGGTCGGTGCAGCTCAAAACAGCAGTCATCCAGTCCACTCTCACTGGGAAGCAGAGGAGGAGGAGGAAGCATGTGTACACACGCCTGCGCGCGCGCACACACACACACACACACACACACACACACACTCGCTCCACGCTGGACTCCAAAGGGAGGAGTGAATCTGGAAAAGGTCAGGGAAATGTAGGAGCCCTGAACATGCTGCAGAGAAGGGAGGGGCGCCAGCCGTCACCACTGCGCAAGGACTGCCTGGCTGCACCCTTGTGTCGCCCACAGGTAGCTGTCTCCCTCGCCGCCACCACACACCTGAGCCTCGGATCCAGCCTCCTCTCTTTCACCCTGTGGGGCAAAACACAGCCATGCCGTCCTAAAGCTGCGCTTAGCAGCCTGAGGGTGGTCCAGACTGTAAGCAGGCGCAAGGGACAAGCAGTTTCCTCCTGTTTCCCACAAGCCGGCCCCTCCCCTGGTCCTCGTGGGCAAGCAGCCAGTCTCTCTCACCCCTGGGACTGCTTGGCCCCTGTACTGACCTGTCCATTGTCCCTCTGCTGTCCACTGACAGGACGCACTCCGCACTGGCTTTCCTCTCCCTCGCAGCAGTGGGGACTGTGGCACAGCCCTGGGCTGGGCTGGGCTGGGCTGGGCTGGGCTGGGCTGGGAGCAGGTTTGGCACGTCCGTCTGGGCTCTGCCCATAGAAGCAGGGCCAGGGCCAGGGCTGTGCGTTCCACTGCAGGCTCGGGTTCAGCCTTCTGGAGATGAGATCCTGGGGGAGGACTCCAGGTGGGCGGGTGATCCCCTCTCCTTTGTGGATGGCCAAGCCAGTTCGTCCTAATCCTACCCTCGGAATAATGCTGAAGGAGAGGGTAATTTCTGGGGCCCTTCTTGGCCCTCATAATCTATTATGGAAAGTATCTAAGTAATTCCAGCAGCTTCATTTAGAATCAACATTTCACAACTATGATTTTGGTTTAAATAAATTCTTGGTTCTTCCATGCTGAGCCATCTAGGATCTGATGGCTTCCTACAACCCGCATGGCAGTGCCCTGATCATTGCCCCCTGGACTCTGCAAAGGCACCTAAGTTCTTCCTCTGGTGCCTACTGCCCGTTTTGCACACAGCAGGCAGGCCGAGCCTGTTGAAACCTGAGTCTACTTAGGTCACTCCTTTTGATGTGCTGGTCCAGTCCTCTGCATGGCCCAGGAGCTCTGTTCATCTGTACTTGCTGATTTACAACCATCTCCTCTGCTCCTTGCTAGTCTAGATGTTCCAAGCACACTCAGCCTCAGGGCCTTTGCACTTGCTGTTCTCGCTACCTGCAACACTCTTTATTCCCTTCTAGACAATACTCAAGGGCCACTTTCCCAGAGAGGCCTTCCCAGATTATTCTATTTAAAATCGCAGACTTCTCACCTGGCCTTCCTTTCACCTTGTCATATTTGGTCTTCCTCTGTGGGACATAAGTGAAGGGGGAAACCTTAAAGATTTTCATCTGGACAGATCAGGCTGGTGTCCAAGTTCTTGCAGCTGGTTCATCCCCAAATCCCTCTTCCAGCTGAGTGGGGCAATGCCACTGTGGCAGAGGGACCCAGGTTCTGTGCTCGAGTCAGAGGTCACAGGTCAGAGGTAGCTGTCCAGTCGGGATCACAGCCATACTGTGCATCAGTTGTGGAACCCGCCTGTGCAGGCTGCCTCAACCCCAGGCCTCTGCCTTTTCACATTTCCAGTGGGGGGGTAATTAACAGTTCCTGCCTTGTGGTGAGAAAGCACATCTCACCTAGAGCACATCTCATGCCTAGAAAGTTCTGGATGGTTCTGGAAAATGCAAAGAAACACCACACCTCCAAGTCAAGGAGGGAGCCAGCAGAGTGTACTAAAGATTGAGTTCTCAGTCTTTGAGAAAACAGTTTCTCCAGAAATACACAGTGCCACATAAACAGAGCTAGGGAAGCTCCTAAGACCAGAAGGGACTTGAGCATTTGGAGGGCAAACACCGTACCTCAATTCCCACCGAGTTCTCAAGAGGACCAAGGGACAGTTAGTGCTGCATAGGACTTCAGCTGTGTGCGCACTGCCAAGGGCAATTAAAATGGTTTGTGGTCTTTTGGACAGGCTGGTGTATCACCTGGAGAAACCCCCAAGGGTGAGGGGTGGGCTGGGGGCAGTTGGTGACATCCTAGTAACCTGGTAGCCTTTACTAATAAGAGGGCACTGACGTGAGCTGGACCTGGGTCAGCCATAGAGTTCCTCTGGGCAACATTTCCATAAAATTTTGGGCTTAGATCTAAAAAAAGATGATAAAGTCAATGGCAAACTGTTGTTAGACAAGAGGAAGGGAAGAAGAGGGAGGGGAGGGAGCACAGGGGGGGCAATGGGGGATGAATACAAACAAAATTCATTATGCACATTGTGCCACCCCTCACTGTGCAGCCAGGGAGAAGCGGGCAGAGTAGGGCAAGGAGGGTATTGGGGGAGAAGTGAATAAAGTATGTTACGTGCATGGACAAACCTGCCAGAATGAAACGCATTAATTTCTACAACTAATACGCGCTACTAACAAATGTAGGGGGAAATATGGGAGTAGGGGAAGATTTCTGGCTTTGCCTTGAAATCACGAGGTTGGCACCAGTGGAGAGGTAAATAGAGAGGCCCCAGAAGAGCAAAAATCAGACCTGCGATAAAGGACCACAGAGCGACAGTTGAAGTGGAGGCACAGTTGGGGGAAGGGAGGAGTGGCTAAGTAAGGAGCAGGGTGCCATAAACAGAAAGCTGACCATGGTCATCACTGGCAACGGGAGCCCCGAAGGACTTCCTCCAGGCACGGCCAGGCGAGACTCCATGGTGGCTGGTGAGGACACCGCCCCTGTTCACCTCTGGCAGCACCAGCACAGGGAGGGGGCCAGGGAAGGAGCGGAAGCGGCTCTTTCCACAGGAGCAGGTAGAACGGGTCTGTTCCCTGGTGCTGTACACACCTCTACGCAACTGCCTCCCACTCCACCGAGTGCCTTCCACTTACCCAGCAAAGTCACACCCCCTGACGTGTCTTTTCCTAAACCGTGGCGGAATTCGCACAATCGAAACTATTCTAAAGCACACAATTCAGCGGCCTTTAGTATGCTCACAGTGGTGTATAATCACCACCTTGATCTCATTCCAAAACCATTTTCATCACCCCAAGGGGACACCCTACACCCATTAGTAGACTCCAGGTCCATTCTCTGGCAACTGCCTGTCTGCTTTGTGTCTTGGGGCATCTGCCTGGCGCATACAGTGCACGTGAGTGGAGTCATACAATGAGTAGCCTTTCGGGTCTGGCTTCTTTTCACTGAGCAACCTGTTGTCCAGATTCCTCCATGTCACAGTCATGTCCATGCACCATTACCATTTATGACTGTGTGCTATTCCACTGTGTGACTGGTGGCCACTGGGCATGTGCAGATAATGCTTGCACACTGCTCGGCTTTGCTGACCTGTTGTGTAGCTTTCCCATCTCCCAGGCGTGCTGCCCGGCTGCTCTGTCCCTCACCAGCTCAGAACTCGGCATGCACTGTCCCTTCTTGGACACACCTCCCCTGGGTGTTCCTGTGGCTACTTCCTCTCAACTCAGCTGACACCTTCCTCTAGCCATGAGGTAAATCAGAACCCAGTAACTCTTTCCAGTTTCCCCCATCTTATTTGCAACATGGTAATTACACAGCTCATGATTATTTTGTTTACAGGTTTTGAGGGGTTTGCCCTCTTGTGCAACATGAACTCTGTAAGGGTAGGTGCCACCTCCATGCCTCCCCAAATCCAGCACTTGGAATAGCTTCTGACGCACTTGCCACCTGGGTGCTGGACTCCAGCCAGCGTGAGTGTCCAGGAATCAGAATGACAATGAGGTCGTGTCAGCAGCACTTAGTTAGGTGACATGCCCCTTGGTAGGGTTTGGAGAGACCTAGGAAGGAACAGAGTTCACTGGTTGACACTTGATGGTGGGTGGAGATTTCAGACAGGAAGTTGTTCTTTAGGGACAGCCCCTTCCACGTACCGCAGGACAACCACTCCTATGGCGATGACTCCCATGAGTCCAGCACAGCCAAGTGGCACTCCCCTAACCTCCTTCACTCCTCCACAAGATGAGTCACCGTGACCTTCTCACCCTGATTCCAGAAGTCTCGTGGGTGGAGACAGAGACAGGTGGGGTCTTGAGGTGTGGACGGCAGAGCAGTTCTGTCTCCCTGACAGTAGCCATGTCTGCTCACGACTGCTCCTGCCCAGCTGGGACCGTGTCTCAAATCCCCTCCTCTTGCCCTGGATGTCCATGCAGATGAGGAGGATGATAGCTCTCTGTCAAACACCTACTACAGACGTGGCCCCTCCACAAAACGTAAACTGTGGGGAGTGGGGCGCTGGCAAGGGTGTATGCTAAGAAAGGAGGTAATGGGCCCGCCCACCTTGGTGATCAGCCGTCTCTTGAGATGACACGGGACCCAGAGAGGCACAGCCCAGGAGTGACAAGCAGCATGAACCCACTGTCCAGGGAACTCCTTGGAGGGGGTCCATTTCAGCCCCTTGCTATTGAATTTCACAGAATGGCCTTAATTTTTTCCATCAGTTAAACACACAATGTGTGCCCGCACCCTTGCAAGGTTATGATGATACCTGATGAAAACTGAAGTCAGAATGGCAGTGTAAGCAGTGGATCCTGCACTATACAGTGTAGCTATCCAAGACAAATCCCTTAACAAACAGGGCACCTAACTAACGTGTCCTCAGTGGCCTACTGGCTAAGTACAACTGCCTGCTACCAACAGAACAAGGGTCTTCAAATCATACTGACAGGCTAACAAATTTGGTGACCAGCACGCTCCAGTGGGAACATAATTAACATTTTTTTCCAGTAGCTACAGCTCAAAAAAAGAGAGAGATGAAATTTAAATTTTTAACCTGTTATTTCTAAAATCGATTTCGATATGACCAATACATTACAATTATTTGATCCTGGGGATTGAATTCAGGGTCCTGCACATGCTAGAAATGTGCTCTGTTACTCAGCTACATGCCCAGCTCTTTTTTGAGACAGGGTCTAAGTTTCTCAGGCTAGCTTCAACCTTGTAACCCTTCTGCCTTAGCCTTCTGGGTAATTAATATAAAATCATGATTATGATCATCATCATCACCATGTCTGGTGCTGGGGAGAAATCCAGGGCTGCAAGCACGGTAGGCAGGCACTGATCACTGAACTACATCCCCAGCCCCACATGCTTTTATTAAATCATTGAAATCCAGGTTTTAAAGGAAAGAAAAGACTCAAATCCACGCAATTAGGAATGAAAAGGGCAAAATCACAGCAGACCCTGCAGAAATCCAGAAAATCATCAATACCTACTTTGAAAACTTGTATTCTAACAAGATGGAAAATACAGAAGAAATGGACAGATTCCAAGATACATATGAACTACCAAAGTTGAATCAAGAAGATATAAAAATCCTAAATAACCCAATATCAATAAATGAAATCAAAGATGTAATTAAAAACCTAACAACAAGCCGGACAAGGTGGTGCGCTCCTGTAATCCCAGCACTTAGGTGGTTGAGGCAGGAGAATTGTTTGTAAATTTGAGACCAGCCTGGGCTACAAAGTGAGACCAAGGTCAGTCTGAACAGCATAGCGAGACCCTGTCTCAAAAAGACAAAAACAAACAAACAAACAAACAAAAATCTAACAACAAAGAAAAGTCCAGACCCTGACGGATTCACTGATGAATTCTACAAGAAATTTAGAGACGACCTAACACCACAGCTTCTCAAACTCTTTAATGAAATTGGATGGGAAGCGATACTTTCAAATTCAGTCCTGGAAGCAAGTATTACCCTGATATCAAAACTAGAGAAGGACCCAACCAAGAAAGAATTACAGGCCAAACTCCCTAATAAACATTGATGCAAAAATCCTCAATAAGATACTGGCAAACAGACTACAGCAAATCATCAAGAAGATTATACACCATGATCAAGTGGGATTCATCCCAGGGATGCAGGGATGGTTCAGCATAAGCAAATCCAAGCTGGGCGTGGTGACGCATGCCTTTAATCCTAGCACTAGGGAGGCTGAGATAGGTGGAGCGGTGTGAGTTGGAGGCCGGCTTGGGCTACAATGTGAACAAGGCCTGACTGAACTACATAGTGTGACCCTGCCTCAGAAAAAAACAGGGCTGGGAGTTTGGCTCAGTGGCTTAAGTGCCTGCTTGGCAGACACAAGGTTGTGAGTTCAATCCCCAGTACTGACAAAAACAAACAAACAAAAATAAGCAAATCCATAAACGTAATATACCATATTAACAGAGCTAAGGATGAAAATCGTATGATTATCTCAATAGATGCAGAAAAGACTTTTGACAAGATTCAGCACCCATTCATGATAAAAATCCTACAAAAAAATTGGAATAGATGGTCTTTATCTCAATCTGATAAAAGCCATCTATGACAAACCAACAGCCAGCATCATACTAAGCGGACAAAAATAGAAAGCTTTCACTCTAAAATCAGGAACAAGGCAAGGATATCCACTCTCTCCACTTTTATTCAACATAGGCCTGGAAACTTCAGCTGCAGCAATTAGACAAGAGAAAGAAATAAAAGGAATAAAAATAGGAAAGGAAGAAGTTAAACTATTGTTATTTGCAGGTGACATGATACTCTACTTAGAAGATTCCAAAAACTTCACCAAAAGACTTCTAGATTTAATAAGCAAATTCAGTAATGTAGCTGGTTACAAAGTCAACACTCAAAAATCAATAGCCTTCCTATACACAAATAACAAAGTCACTGACAGAGAAATCAGGGAAACAATACCTTTCATGATAGCATCCAAAAAAAATGAAATACCTAGGAATCAATCTAACAAAAGTTGTAAAAGACCTCTACATTGAAAACTACAGTACTCTGAAAAAAGAGATTGAAGTGGATATTACAAAATGGAGAGATATCCTGTGCTCTTGGGTAGGAAGAACCAATATAGTGAAAATGGCCATACTTCCAAAACTGTTACACAGATTCAATGCAATCCCAATCAAAACTCCAATAGCATATCTCAGATAATTAGAGAAAACTATCCTAAAATTCATCTGGAAACAGGAGACCTAGAATAACAAAGGCAATCCTGGGCAACAAAGACAAGACAAGGGACATCATAATCCCTGACTTGAAATTATACTATAAAGCTACTGTGATAAAAACAGTGTGCTACTGGCAAAAAAAACAGACCCAAAGATCAATGGAACAGGTTAGAAAATTTAGAAACAACTCCAGACACACTAAGCCACCTTATCTTTATTTATTTTTTTACAGCACTGGGGATCAAACTCACAACCCCACGCTTGCCAGACAGCACTTAAGTCACTGAGCCAAACTCTCAACCCTAGTTTTTTGAATCAGGGTCGCACTAAGTAGCTCAGGCCGGCCTTGCGCTTATGTTGTAGCCCAAGCCAGCCTCAAACTCACAATGCTCTACCTACCTCAGCCTCCCGAGTGCTGGGATTAAAGGCATGCGCCACCACGCCCAGCTAGCCACCTTATCTTTGACAAAGGTGTCAAATGCATTCACTAAAGGAAGAAAGATAGCCTCTTTAATAAATGGTGCTGGAAAAACTGCTCTACACATGCTGAAGATTAAAACTGCACCCATATCTGGAAGAGAGAGTAGGTAAAACTCTTGAAGACACTGGTGTAGGCAAAGACTTTATGAACAAAACCCTGATTGCACAGGAACTATCACAAAGAATCAACAAATGGGATCTCATCCCACTAAAAAGCTTTTGCACAGCAAGACAAACCACCAACAGAGTGAAGAGATAACCCACAATGTAGGAGAAAATGTTTGCCAGCTGTTCCTCAAAGTCTTATTATCAAGAACACGTAAAGAACTAAAAAAAATCAGTCCTTCCAGATTTAAAGACCCAATCCAAAAATGGACATCTGAGATGAAGACACACTTCTCAGATGGAGAAATACAAACAGCATATAAACATATGAAAAAATGTTCAACATCACTGGTCATTTGAGAGATGCAGATTAAAATACACTGAGATTCCACCTCACCCTAGAAAGAGTGGCTATTATCAAGAAATCAAGCAATAACAAATGCTTGTGGGGCTGCAGGTAAAAAAGCACCCTTCTCCACTGTTGGTGGGAATGCAGGCTGGTGCAACCACTGTGGAAATCAGTGTGGAGATTCCTCAAAAAGCTAGGATTGGCGGTCCCATTCAACCCAGCTATTCCCCTTCTTGGTATCTTCCCAAAAGAATTAAAAACATCATACCACAGTGATATATGTGCACCCATGTTTATAGCAGCACAGTTTATAGTAGCCACATCTTAGAAACAACCTAAATGCTCAATGACTGAAGAATGGATAAAAATGATGTGGTATTTTTATATCATGCAGTACTACTCACCCATAAAGGATAAACTGAAGACTTTTTATAGGGAAATGGATACACCTTGAGAACACGCTCATTAGTAAGATACATAAGACACATGTGTAAACATCGTGTTGTTTCGTTAGTGTGACAAGCTGAAAGAAAAACATGTATATGTGTATGTATATGTATGTTAAAATAATAGTTAAGATAGTTGTACTACCTATTTCTGAGTTTACTGAAGAGAAAATTTTGTGCTGGTATTGTTTAGACAATTAAATGCAGATATCTTGTGCTCTGGGTGAATGATTTGGAGATGACAATGCACCATGTATGTACCATTGTTGCCCCGATTGACATGTTTTGAAATTTCGTTGGAGTTTTTCTTTTTTTAATCTTTGAAATAAAATGGATTTGAAAAAAAAAAAATCCAGGTTTTACACTAAGCATGTAACTTGCAAAACAGTGTGAATGCTCTCAGTCATTTGCCCACTGAGACAACACAAGAACCTGTATTTACACGGCATTTATCCTGAAGTCTAAGAAAGTGAGCTTCATATATATGTATGTATTTTTTTTGTAAATGGTGGTGGTGGTACTGGGGATTGAACCCTAGGACTTCATACTGCGCTACATCCACAGCCCTATTAGTGACTTAAAATAAAACTTGGAACCTTTGATTCTCCTGCCTCATCCTCGAGGCCTGGGATCACAGGCACTTCACATCACACTTGACTAAGTATGTGGTATTCTGACTAATAGTGGCCTCCTGATCAGGCACCTTTATCAGAACAGTTATCTCGTATGCACAAAGTCTGCCACCAGAATGGGAGCTTCGCCCTCTGAGAAGACAGTTACTTGTTCACCACAGGCCTATCACAACCGAAGATTTCTCCGTAAAATGTTGATCACGTTTTAACTACAAGTTTTCCAAAATGAGTACTCTCAAAAACTACTGGACAGTAGCCAAGCGTGGTGGTTCACGCCTTTAATCCCAGCACTCAGGAGGCTGAGGTAGGCGAAGTTTTGTGAGTTCGAGGCCGGGCCTGGGCTACAATGTGAGCGCAAGATCGGCCTGAACTACCTATTGCGACCCTGCCTCAAAAAACTAGGGCTGGGAGTTTGGCTCAGTGGCTTAAGCACCTGTCTGTCAGGCGCGAGGTTGTGAGTTCGATCCCCGGTGCCACAAAAACAAACAAACAAACAAAAAACCTACTGGACAGAGGTCAGCGATCAAAGATATGCAGGTGTGACCCTGGGGTAAACAACTGCGTAGCAACTGAAAGCCCCGCCATATTAAAAGCGAGACAGCCGGGTGTGGTGGAGCACACCTGTAATCCCAGCACTTGGTAGGCTGAGGCAGGACTCCTGCTGCGAGGACTGCTGCGAGTTCGAGGCCAGCCTGGGCTACAAAATGAGTTCAAGGCCAGTCTGAACTGCTTAGGGAGATCATGTGTCAAAAACACAACAAACACAGAACGAGAGCGGGGAAGGACGGAAACAAAAACGACACATCGCGCTGGCCCTTGTCCAGTGTGACTTTCGCAAAGGTAAAAACATGATTCTCCAACGTGAATTGCGTTTCAATGATGTAGAAGATATGTCAAAGCCATTTTGACCCAGTCCGAGTTCACGCGTAGTCTCACAGAATTCAAGGCCTCAGGGACCAGCAAACTCCGACGGTCAGCCGCGGCCACGACAGCGGCGCGGGGTCACTCCGACCTCTCCAGGTGGCTGTCGGAAAGCCGGGTCCGCGAGCTCGCGGCGCGCGCCGGGCCTGGAGCGTGGGTTAACATCCAGAACACGTAATCGGGGGAGTCCGCGCGTGGCAGAGGCACCGCCGCTCACCCTCCGCGGGTTTCCAGGGACCCCAGTTCATGACCGCAAGCGGTCGAGTCCAGCTACAGAAATCCACTCGCGACGACACACGCCACCATCCCTCACAGCTTGCGCCGGCTGCTCGCTTCCGCCACACGCACAGAAGGGTCTGAGAGGGCACGCTCCTTACGGAATCCCGCGGGAGTTCCACGGGCTGCGAGAACAGCAACACTCCGCGGCCGCCGCAACGGCCTTTCCCCTTCCCAGATTAGGAACGCCCCGCCCCTCGGGAGGCGCGACCCCGACGCACGCTGTACACCGGCGCGCGTCTGCGTCACTTCCTTTAGGCGGTGACTGTGGCAGGGCCTACTTCCGCTTCCAGCCGCGGCGCGCGCTTTGCTCTCAGCAGAGTCGGGATCATGGCGGCCACGGCCACGATGGCGACCTCTGGTTCGGCACGGAAGCGGTTGCTCAAAGAAGAGGACATGACCAAAGTGGAGTTCGAGACCAGCGAGGAGGTGGACGTGACCCCCACGTTCGACACCATGGGGCTCCGGGAGGACCTGCTGCGCGGCATCTACGCCTACGGTCAGGGAGCGCGCGCGGGTCGGGGGGCGCCGGCCGCTGGCTGCGGGGTGCGGGCGAGTACCCGGCGGGACTACTGGCATTGCGCCGGCCCGGCATCGGGGGCTGAGGCGCGGGGCGCCGGTAACGTGCGATCCTCCCAATGTCGCCTCATCTAGTTTGTGTCTTGTTCAGCGTGTGCGTGCTGCCGGGTCCTACAGGCCTGCGAGGTCTTGCAGTCGCTCCGGAGTCCGTCATTCAGCAAGTAACTGTTCCGTATTGGCGGGGTGCCCCCGTGGGGTAGCGCTAAACTAGTCAGCATCGCGCCTTTAGTACTTGGGAAGCCGCCTGTGTGAAGCCATGGCTGCTTCAGGCAGTGGCAGTTGGTATGAAAAACATGAAGCGACTGCTTACAGAGTAGAAGAGGGTTGGGGGAGGAGAGAACTAAAATAGATAAGGGGTTCGCCAAGGAGCTGATGAGAAGTGGGAAGAGCATTCAAAGGGTAGGAAACAACTGGTGCTTGGGCCTTGTGGCCTTCAACTGAATGTGTTCCAGGAACAGAAAGAAATTACATCCGCGAGCCCAGTGACCAGTTTGGTGAGATAGTGATAAAAGTGCAGTGGGAAACCGGTGAAGGGTTTTAAGCATCAAAGTGGTAGAATCAGTTTTGCAGATTCAAAGGTTATTATGGTGTTTGTGGATTTAGGGTGAGGTGGGGCAAGAGAGGAGGCACAGAGATAAGTTGGGAGGCTTTTGCTCTGGTCAGAGAAGAGATGATTCAGTGGTGAGGGGCTACTGAAGAGCTCACGGGGCTGGCTGATGGACTGAATGGGAGCCGCAGGGGAAGGAGAACTAGAGTGAATTTTGGGTGCCTTGGGTAATCTGGTGGGCAATGCTGCAGATAGCTGCTTAACTGGCAGCACTGGAGGGAAGTACAATTGGGAGCTCTATCTTGGTCCGTTTGAAGATCCGTAGGGAAGCCAGGGAGACAGCTGTCTTCAAGTGTGGATCCCAGGAAAGATGGTAATTGAGGATGTATGGATAGGAATACCGGCGTCTGGGCAGTGCCTGGGACTGGGAAGTCCTTTATTCATCAGTTTTCGGTGTCAGGACAGTTTAGGCGGTGAAAAGAAGTTGCTGAGAGATAAGAGGAAAAGAAATCAGAACTGGGTCCTTTTTGACACCCAGTGCCTCCCTGCACTGAAACACTGTTTATTATCGGTTTCCTGTCCACATGTTTGTTTTCATTGGGAGTTTTAAGTCATGTGTTATACTTGCTTGTGTGTTGGGATGGGAAATTGTACTACATTTTAAAAGACTACATAATAACTGAGTGACAGTTTGTGCACCTAAAGTTTTATTTGCCTACTTAGAAAATACTTTTGGTCCTTCAGAATAGCCTCATCCCTTGGTAGTACTTGCTCGGCAGGAGAGGTGGTACTGTGGTTAAGATAGTTGCTCTCCAGATGGGAGAGCAGTGCTGGATTCCCTACAGCATGACCTGTGCAGGTTGAATATTTATAGACGTGGACAACCCAGCATTTTAATGCTAGCCAGGAAAGAGTGGTGGCTATAGTGATTCTAGATTTTCTTTCTTTCTTTCTTTCTTTCTTTCTTTTTTTTTTTTTGTCATTTTGAAACAGGGTCTTGCCGTGCAATTCAGGCTGACCTTGAACTCACTTTATAGCCTAGGCTGGTCTCGAACTCATAACAATCCTCCTGTCTCAGCACCCCAAGTGCACTACCTAAGTGCACTACCATGCCCGGTTTATTTTCTTTTTTAAATTGAAAAAGTAATTAAGCCATTCATAGTGTAGTCAGAGGACAAAGAAATAGAGTAAAATGGGATGTTCTTGTCACCTGACTCCAGTAGTAATCACCAGTAAATTTTTGGTGCCTGTGCTTGTAGACCCTACATGCCCCTAATTTTTTTTTCTTTTTTAAACAAAACTAGAATCTATATTCTAAAGATGATGCTTCTTTTGTAGAGATTTTGTCTTTGTAGATAATACCCCATGCTAGTCAGAATAAAGATCCACTGGGCTCTTGTGTCTGGAGTGCTTTCTGTGTTGAGCATTGGGTGAGGCCGGGGGTGTGGGTTGGCAGAGCTTGACCACTTAAAGCAAACTGTCTGTGTCCTGTAAGAGCCTGTGTCACAAGGTGTATAAGCTGTCACAGTGGTAAAAACTCATTGTTTGTCCTCTGCAGGTTTTGAAAAACCGTCAGCAATCCAACAGCGAGCTATCAAGCAGATAATTAAAGGGAGAGATGTCATTGCACAGTAAGTTGATTTGTGTAGCGAGCTGGAAAGTTAGTGACATGCAGTCAGTGTCACAGTGTAGTTAAATAAGATGTATCAGTGCCTGTTTATACATTTGGTATCAACTCTCCTTCACTGTAGCCCCAGGGCTTTAGTTTTCATATTTTGTAGTACCGGGGATTGAATTTAGGGGTTCTGTATCAACTGAGATCCATCCCTGGCTCTTTTAGTTTTTAAATGTTGAGATAGTATCTTGCTAAGTTTCCTGTGTGGGACTCAAACTCATAATCATCCTGCCTCAGTTTCTCTAATTGCTGGGGTTACAGATGTGTGCCCCATGCCTTCCCCTTCCTTTATATTCTCTTGCCTTTTTTCCTTTTCTCCCTTTTTTTGTTGTGCTGGGGTTGGAACCCAGGGCCTTGTACACGCTAGGTAAGCACTCTGCCACTGAGCTGCATGGCCAGCCCTATTTGGCTTATATTTTAAAAATTTATCTATTAAGTTTCTTGGAGGACAGTTTTTGTCTAAAAATCTCAGAAAAGTTGTTTTATTTGAGGTTCAAGTTTCTCTTTGTTTGAGACAGGGTTTTGCTATGGAGTTTAGGCTGGCCTTGAACTCACAGCGATTCTCCTTCCTCAGCCTCCTGAATGCTGGGATTACAGGTGTGCGCCACCACACCCAGCCAAATTTCTCTTTTCCTGTCACCTATAAAGTACCTGTTAAAGTTACAGATTCTGCAGTTCTGTTGTCCAGTGCAGAAGCCACACTTATTGTCCTCATCACCTGTAGAGATATAGAAGTTGGCACTGTGCTTAAGTCCTATTTCCTTGTTGGTGTTTCTATGGGGGAGGGGCACCTGTTTTGAAGAAGCTGCCCAGTGGTGCTGTGTAGGGGTCACGGGAATGAGAAGTGTGCACGCGCCCTTCCTCTCAGTCTCACTTGTCTGCTTTCTTGGACAGGTCTCAGTCCGGCACAGGCAAGACAGCCACCTTCAGCATTTCAGTCCTCCAGTGTTTGGATATTCAGGTGATTTGCTCTTCTCAAACAAGCGCTCTTCAGTCCTTGGGAGAACTTGCTTTTTCTTCTGTAATGCGAGTATTCAATGTTTAAAATTCTGTACTTATACTAACTGGGCATTTTGAAAGAGTATCTTAATGCATATTAATATCTGAACTAACTGCTATCTGTCATAAATGCCTTTTTGTTTAAAATGGGAAGGTTTTTAAGTTAGGGGAAATTCTTGTCTGCACGTGAGAGTCCTGAGTTACATGTCATGTTATTCCACTGGATTTGTAGTGTATATAACACTAAGATTTGCTCATACCCATTAGAAATCGGAAATATAGTTAATAAGGGTAATATTTAAAATAGATCTGGCTGTGAATTGCTGCAGTCCACCTTGAAAATGCCTTTTCTGATTATTTCACCAGGTTCGAGAAACCCAAGCTTTGATCTTGGCTCCAACAAGAGAGTTAGCTGTACAGATTCAGAAGGTGAGAGAGTTAAAGAGCATAGTATCCTATTTGCCAGTCATTGTGACAATTTAGTTGTAAAGGCCCAAATGAGTAGTTTAATGTGATGTGGGTTTTTTGTCCCCACAAAATGTTTTTCTTGATTCCTAAATGCAGTACTGTGGTCATCATGAGTTTACTGGTTTACATTAAGGCAGCCTGTGTGCTTCCAGTAGTTTTTTTGCAGTATTATAAATGTAACTTTTTCAACAAAAATCCATTTTAATGATTATTGTATACAAAGGTGCACTAGAAGGATGTATATTTTTAATCTTCTAGTTATACAAAGATGCACTAGAAGGATGTATATTTTTAATCTTCTAGTTTTTTATTTTATTTTATTTTGGTACAAGTAGTTGAACCCAGGCCCTTCACAGTGAGCTACATTTCTAACCCTTTAAAAATTATTGGTAAGCCGGGTGTGGTGGTGCACGCCTTTAATCCCAGCACTCGGGAGGCTGAGGTAGGCGGAGTGTTGTGGGTTCGAGGCCGGCTTGGGCTACAACGCGAGCACAAGACCGGCCTGAGCTACATAGTGCGACCCTGCCTCAAAAAAAAAAAACCAGGGCTGGGAGTTTGGCTCAGTGCCTTAAGCGCCTGCCCTGGCAGGCGCGAGGTTGTGAGTTCAATCCCCGGTGCCACCAAAAAAAAAAATAAATAAAATAAATAAAAATTATTGATAAAGAATTTTAAGACAGTTTTTGTAAGGCACTCAGTTGCCCAGTTTGGGGTTCAACTTGTGATCTTCCTGTCTCAGCACCCCAGAGTGCTGAGATTACAGGCATACACCACCATACCTGACAAAATCTTTTGGTTTTTAATTTTTATCAAGTTAATATGTCAACAGTGTTAATAAAATAGTACTAAAAAGCAAAAGTACAAAACGAAATCCAAAAGCCAATCAAAGTAACCCCCAGCACATTCCTATCCTGAGCATTATCCTCCACTCAGAGGCGTCCATGGGACGATGTGTATTTGGATGTTAATATTGTGGGCTTGGGGTGAATACTGTTATGGCTTGCATATATGCTGATTTTCCTGTGGTTAATATGCATTTTGTAATAAGAAACCAGCAAAACTAACTTCATTTTGGAAAAGAGTAAAAGGAGGAGAAATGAGTGATTTTTTTTCAGTAGTGTCATAAATGATTGTTGGTCCATTTGAATTGGGACAGAAATGACCTCCCTGTTCGGATGGGTCTGGACATGAACCTGTGTTTGATTCAGGGCCTGCTTGCTTTGGGAGACTACATGAATGTCCAGTGCCATGCCTGCATTGGGGGCACCAATGTGGGAGAAGACATCAGGAAGCTGGATTATGGGCAGCATGTTGTTGCAGGCACACCAGGACGTGTCTTTGGTGAGTGCTTTTGTTGGCGGAAGTAGTGTGCGCGTGGTGTTTGTGAGAAGTGTTTAAAGGATGTGGCACATTTCTCTGTGCTAGGGGCTTTTGCTGCTGGGTTCTCTGTGCTATGGGCTTTTGTAGCTGGGTTGCTGGTAGGACAGGGAGGGCTCCGAAAATCCAAGAGGACCAACTGGAGTGGCTTGCACCCTTGAGCCTCAGGTGTGATCATTTTAAAATCAATTTTATAGATATGATTCGTCGCAGAAGTTTAAGGACACGAGCGATCAAGATGTTGGTTTTGGATGAGGCCGATGAAATGTTAAATAAAGGTATAAGTAACATTTTTCTACTGACATCATACCTAGTTCTTTAATTTTTACAGTGTAAAATTAAAATATGTAACGAAAGTGCTGTGAATATAGGTTGTATTGTTTTTGTGGAAAGCAGTTGTGTCTTGGGGATAGTTGTGAACATAAACTCCCTACTTAGATAGTTTTATGGTAGGGGTTTCTATATTAATCACAAGCAGGATAACAGCATTGTAGACCTGACTGACCAGGGGTCACAGCTTGTGTCTGGTGGGTCAGTGCCCCTGACAGCCTTTGTGGGAGGGGTGCAGCGCCTAGGAATACCTGGACTGATAACAAAGGGAAAGGCTGTTGATATGTGTTAGTGAATTTGTTCTAAAACCACAGAACTAGCTGGGCGTGGTGGCACAAGCCTTTAATCCCAGTAGTTGGGAGGCCGAGGTAGGTAGAGGGTTGTGAGTTCAAGGCTGGCTTGGGCTACAACATGAGCAAGGCTGATCTGAACTACATAGTGCGACCCTGCCTCAAAAAAACTAGGGCCGGGAATTTGGCTCAGTGGCTTAAGCGCCTGCTTGGCAGGTGCAAGGTTGTGAGTTTGATCCCTGGTACCAAAAAAAAAAAAAGCAAACCACAGAACTTTTGGAGATGCATTTAATAGGGTGCACTGTGGCTATTCCCTGCATGCAGCCTTGTTTTTAATTTAATTTTATTTTTTTACTTTGAAGGGAATAAAACAATAAAATGGAACAAAACAAAACCATGGGAACAATATTGAATTTCAAAACAAGACAGAAGGAAGTCCCCCATAGTTGCTGTATTGCATATTGTTATACTCTAAATAGATGCTCAGGCTACTGGCCCCAGGCCTGCAAAGTCAGTCAGTCAATACAAGCATTGTTTTTTAATTTTTTTAAAAATTAAGTTGTTTTTGTACATTGGTTGCTATCATGCCGGCTTGTGTTCCTCCGAATCAGCCAGTTACCTACACTGGGGTTGCGGTGGGGGGAGGTTCATCTTCCAGCCCACATGCGGACTGGCTCACGGGAAACACTGGCTGACTTCCTGGTTCTTTTCCCAGCCCATGGCCTCCACTGGCTCATGGGAAACCTGTGTGCAGCCTTAAAGCTACTGTCTTGTCCTTTTTCCAGGTTTCAAAGAGCAGATTTACGACGTGTACAGGTACCTGCCCCCAGCCACACAGGTGGTTCTCATCAGCGCCACACTGCCCCATGAGATCCTGGAGATGACCAACAAGTTCATGACTGACCCCATCCGCATCTTGGTGAAACGGTAGGGGCACCCTCTTAATCTTCTGTGAAAAGCCAACTTTTATAGTACTTAGCTTATATAATGTTCTTTGCCTCATTAATTCCAAATTTCAAAATGAGCTGTCAGGCCTTAGGTGTTATCAGTGCATTCTGTGGAACCATTATCCACGTAGTACAATTATCAAGTGCTGGGGTGAATCCAAAATGCAGGCTCAGCTGGGTGTGTTGGCGCATACCTTTAATCCCAGCACTTGGGAGGCTGAGGTAGGAGGAGCGTTGTGAGTTCAAGGCCGGCTTGGGCTACAGCGTGAGCGAGGCCAGCCTGAACTATATAGTGCGACCCTGTCTAATAGAACTAGGGCCAGGAGTTTGGCTTAGTGGCTTATGTGCCTGCCTGACACGTGTAAGGTGGTGAGTTTGATCCTTGGTGGCACAAAAATAAAACAAACCAAAATGCAGGCTCACAGGATGCTGTGACTGGGCAGAGTTGAGGCGCCCAGGCCCCCACAGTGTGACCTGGGCCCTGACCATGTTCCAGATCCTGGCCTGTGTCTTTCCCATAGGTTCTAGTCAGAAGAATAATGTGTAACGGGATCTGTCTTTGTCTGCCAGTGATGAATTGACCCTGGAAGGCATCAAACAGTTTTTTGTGGCGGTGGAGAGAGAAGAGTGGAAGTTTGACACCCTATGTGACCTCTACGACACCCTGACCATCACGCAGGCAGTCATTTTCTGCAACACCAAGAGGAAGGTGCGCTGCCCCCGTGGCTGGCATTGTCATGGGGCTCTTCGGGCCCCAACCCAGCTTGTCTGTGAAGGGCGAGTGAGTGGGCACCACATAGTGCAGGCTCTGGGGGTTTAAAAAGCAGCTGTGCCATTTAAGTAAAGGGCCTAGTTGACAAAAATAGGGCGGTACCTTGGTTCATGAATGCTTTTCTTTGAAGTCAGTTTGGTTTGTAAGCAGAAGCGTTTGGCAAAATTTTGTTCTTGTCTGCAAACTGTATCAGGTGACAGACATCACTGGCTGCGTTTCCTACACAAATACAAATGTGGTCATCTTTTCTACAATCATAGAACAATTTAACAATTTAACATGAACTGAGGCACCACTGTATTGATTCTGGGTACACTGATGTGTACCTGTAGTCTATGGTGCCCAGGAAGCTGAGGCAGGAGGATCACTTGAGCATAAGAGTTCAAGGCCGGTATAGTAACATAGCAAGGCCACAGCTCAAAGGAAAAAGCAAAAGATACTGATGTTGGTCCTGCTCCTAAAAATTCAGGTATCACTTAGATGCTCCAGAGAGTCCTAATGTTCTCTGGTGATATTCTAATAGCATTCATCTAAATAACTTTCAGTGACCTGAGGTTTATAAATAACATTTGATAACATTTGGGCAGGGTCGAGCACTGTTTGCAGCAGCTAGAGGAAAAGGAGTGGCACTGCATTCCAAAAGACTTTAAATTTTAAATGGATACAGTCAGACACATCCCCTCCCAAAATTGTTATGTGGAAGAAATGGGTTAAGACCACTTACAACTGAACCTGGGTATGTGCTGGGCAAATGTGAACTTGCTACACATCCCAGTTAGTATCGGTCTGGGTGTTAGCAGTAGTTGCTTTGTGAGTATTTGTATTTGGTGTGCAAGTAATGGAAATAAAACCTTGAGTGCACATCTCTGGTAGCATCTGCTGACTTGTTTGTAGGTTGACTGGCTAACGGAGAAAATGAGAGAAGCCAATTTCACCGTATCCTCAATGCATGGAGATATGCCCCAGAAAGAGCGGGAGTCCATCATGAAGGAGTTCCGGTCTGGTGCCAGGTGGGTGGTGGCTTTGACCAGGCGTCCTCGGTGCTGTGCACTGTCTGTTGAGTCCCTTGTGTGCGTTACGGTAGTTGGCTGCCTCCAGATGCTGGGATTTGATGCTTCCCTGCTTGGCTGAGGTCCAGGGGAGCCGCCGCAGGTGAGTGGGGAGCCACAGTGGTGGGTTGAGAGAGCTGGGCAGGTTGCTGCAGTTTGAAGTATGTCTCTTCGCATCCAAGTCAGTGGGGATTTCAGTTTCTCTTCCTGTACTTGAGTTTCAGTTTGATTCCATGGTGGTCAGAGAACACGCCTTGTGTGAGTTCAGCCCTTTGAAATTTATTCAGACTTGCTTTGCGTGGCCCAGTTTAAGGTCCCTTTGTACAGCGCTGTGTGTCCTCGAATGGGATATGTCCCCTCAAGCCTCAGCTGCTCGTTGTGTCTCAGCTCGCCTGCCGGCCTCCCTCCCTGTGTGCTTTGTTGCTGTTTTTGCCATGGCAGAGTGCTGTGGGTGCCTCTGTGGACTTTTGCTTATGTGAGGTTGAGTTACTGTCTGCAGGGTCCTTGTCTGTCGTAGACCCTGTGCACCTGCCTGCCTGCTGGCTTGCTCTGTGTCCTGGCCTCCTCAGAGTATCTCTTCTCTTTTTTCCGACCTTTTCATGTCTTTATGTTGCAGATAAGTTTTTAGGAAACAGCATATGTTTGGTTTTGGGTTCTTTTTATTTATTAATTTAATTTTAAATATTTATTTATTTTTGAGATAGGGTCTCGCTACATAATGTAGGCCTTGAACTCATATGTAGCCCAGGGTGGCCTTGAACTTGTGGTGATCCTCCTGCCTCAGCCTCCCAAGTGCTGGGATTACAGTGCTTTTGGTTGTTTTTTTTTTTTTTTTTTTTGTCAGTAATCGTAATTGTATTGTAAGTGGAGCACTTAATCTGGTTTCATTTAATGTTAATATTGATCTCTGATTTTTAAATTAATTATTTTGTATAAGTGCATTTTATTTGTCATCTCTTCTCTAGGTCCTTTTTCTTTGTGTGTGTGTGTGTGTGTGTGTGTGTGTGTGGTACTAGGAGTTGAACCCAGGGCCTTCACACTGAGATACATTCCCAGGCTTGTTTTTCCTTTTTATTTTGGGACAGGGTCTCACTGAGTTGGCCAGGCTGGGCTGAGCTTGCAGTTCCCCTGCCTGAGTCCCCCAGGTGTGCACCACCGCGCCCGGCCGAGGTGATCATTTCTGTGTGTCCTGTAGTGGTTCTCCTGGATATTGCAAGGATTTCTTTAGACACAGATGTGTTTGCCACTCCTCTCTTTTTGCCTTCATCGCTGCAGTCCCACCTGAAAGTTCTCACGGTGGTTTGTGTGCTGGCGAGGATCCTGCTCTAGTTGATCTGAAAGCATCACTTTTGGTGATTGGCAGGAGAATGGGCTGAGGTAGAGTTCTAGGCTGGCACCCAGTTTCCGCACTTGAGTGAGGTGACCCCCTGGTTTTGGGCCTTCACTGTTCTGAGGTGGTCAGCCACCATTCCAGCTCTTCTTTTAAACAGTGTCTGTTGCAGGCTACTGTGGGTGGGTTTTTTTTTTTTTTTTTGCAGTTTTCTGTCTTGCATGTGTTGGTTTGGTACAAGTTTTGTTCTGCCTCCTGTGGGCATGTGCAGCGCTTCTGGGCTCCTGGCCCTGCCACCTCACCCACTGCTTCCACCCATTCTCTTCCCCCAGGCCTCCCTCCTGTTGGGTGGATTTGCAGCCAGACTTCCCTGGGTCTTTGCCTTCCCTGTTCTGACCTGCCATCCTATAATGCTTCCAGGGCCGCTAGGCTAGTTTTGGCCAGTAGAAGTCAAAGTCTCACTATTTGTGCAGTTTATTTATTTTTTAAATTTTATTTATTTATTTTTTTTTGCGGCACCAGGGTTTGAACTCACAACCTTGCACCTGCCAGGGCAGGCGCTTAAGCCACTGAGCCAAACTCCCAGCCCTGGTTTTTTTGAGGCAGGGTCGCACTGTGTAGCTCAGGCCAGCCTTGTGCTCGCGTTGTAGCCCAAGCCGGCCTCAAACTCACAACGCTCCGCCTACCTCAGCCTCCCGAGTGCTGGGATTAAAGGCGTGCGCTACCACGCCTGGCTTATGTGTGCAGTTTAAAGTACTCAATATATCATCCTTTCAGCATGTAATCAGCATTAAAATTGTTAATGAACTGGGCATGGTGACACATGCCTGTAACCCAAGCACTCCAGGAGACCGAAGCAGGAGGATTTTAAAAAGGCTCGGGATACAGCTCAGTGCACAGGTTCAGTCTCAGTGCCCTGTGCATGTGCATCACACATGCGCACATCACACACGTGTGCGCGCGCATCACACATGCGCACATCACACACGTGTGCACGCACATACACACAGAAGTGGGATCTTTTTGCATCTTTTTGTTCAGCTTTTCAGAATCTAGTATACATTTTATCCTTGCAGTGCATCTCAGTTCAGAGCAAGCGCCCTTTTCAGGTGCTTGGGGCGCGTGTGACCCTGGCCTCTGGTGGGTGGCACTTCTCTGGCCTGTCAGGTGCTGTGCACATTTGGAGAGAGTGTAACCACTGAATTCAAATCAGTAAAGCTCCCCATAAATTTTTGCTGGGCAAAAGCAAAGTATTTTTCCCAGTTACTGGAATGGGACTTACTGTAAACAAACTGCTGTACTAAAGGATAATTAAGGTTTTTGTCAAAGCAATGACCTGAGTGACCTGATAGACCAGCCCCCCCTTCCCTGCCCCCCCCCCCACAGTGGGGCCTTCTCCGTCATCCCTGGCACCTTTTGGGGCCACAGGGGCCGCAGGAGCGTGGCAGGATTGTTGTGGGCCTGGGGCCAGGCGTCGCGCTGCTGTTGGTGGTGTTGTAGGTCCCGTCTCACCTCCGAGGCCCTTCCTTTCCCACAGCCGCGTGCTCATCTCCACAGACGTCTGGGCCCGGGGACTGGATGTCCCACAGGTGTCCCTCATCATCAACTACGACCTGCCCAACAACAGAGAGCTGTACATACACAGGTGAGCCAGCCTGCCATGCCCGCCTGCCCGCTGGGACACAGCAGCGCAGAGTCGGGATGGCCATGGTTACCACGCCAGCTCTGCTCCTTCCTGCAGGATCGGGAGGTCAGGTCGCTATGGCCGGAAGGGTGTGGCCATTAACTTCGTGAAGAATGATGACATCCGCATCCTTCGAGACATCGAGCAGTACTACTCCACACAGATTGATGAAATGCCTATGAACGGTAAGGAGGTGCCACGCCGGCAGTGGGACTCCTGTGGAAGAGACCCCTGGATTCTAGTCTCAAGGTTTTGGGAGCCAGTGGTTGAATTTTCACTGTGTTTGTAATGTCCCTTACCTGCTTTGTTCTTTACTTGCAGTTGCGGATCTGATCTGAAGACAGTGCTCCTGCCCTGGAGGTGAGCTTGTGCTCATCACCTGTTTTGTATGCTTGTTTGGAAATATGTAGGGGCAGCTCCTAGTTAATGGGCTTTCTGTGACCTCTTCTCACAGCCCCTCAAGGAAGATGCCCTGGCAATTCTGCCATCTTTTCTTACCCATGTGTAAATAATGCATTGCTCTTTTTTCATTAAACACTTAAAACATTTCCCATAAACTGGAGTTTACATTTCATGTGGTGCTGCCAGCTTTTTTAGTAACTGACTGTATTGTCCTGGGTAGACTGTTTGCCCTCTTACTTCACGTTGTGTGCCAAAACTCATCAGGGATCTGGCCAGATCCCCAGTCTCCCACACGAGTGTATGACGAAGGCTTAAATAAATGAGACAAGTAGTATGATTTTAGGGTTCCAGGAGGATCAAACCCCTCTAGCAGAGTCAAGACTCTGGGGGCTGAGACAAAGAGCTTCTCTGGGCAGCCCATATTTATTAGGTTTCCAAACAGAGAAGATACTGAGGAAAGCATGGAAACTGAGCAGGACCTTGGGAGTCAGTTCAAAGACTTCTCCAATAGTAAATTGTGCCAGTTTAGGAGAACTGTCTTATCTCTATGATGACATTCATGGTAGGAGTGAGACACCTGCAGGAGTAAGATACCTGCAACTGTAGTCTTCATCTGCGTAGAGTCGGAGCCAGATGTCCTCAGCTGTGGCCTTACCTTGCCCTTTGAGGCATTTTCAGCATCACAGGTCACTTCAGGTCTCAGCCAGGAATAGTGATTCATAGAGGTTCACTTACTATGAATCTGCTACCCATCTCCAGACAAGGGGTCTAGGCCTAGCACAGACTCACAGAGGAACATAGAAAGCCAATTAGTTAAATCCTGCTCAGAGCCACTTCATAGTGGTCTTCATCAAAAACTAACTTGAAATGTTTGAATACTAGAGCCAGAATTACAAAATCTGTAGAAGAAAATAACTCATTATTTTGGGTTTGGCAAAGATTTCTTTTAAAGGATATAAGAAATGATTACAGCCAGGGATCTAGCTCAGTGGCACAAGCACCTGCTTGTTAAGTGTGAGGTCCTAAGTTTGATTCCCAATACCAAAAAAAAAAAAAAGAAAAAAAATTACCAAGTGAACTCATTGAGACTAAACATGTTTTTATTCTTCATCAGACACTGGTATGAAAGAAAAGAAAAGAAAACAAAAAACAAAAAACCCACAAGTTGGGGAGGTGCAGTATTTGCAAAGCATGTATCTGACAAGGAACGCATGTTTAGGATCTGTAAAGAGGCTTTATGTAGCGGGGAAGATACTGGTCCTCAGAGAGTCCTGTGTCCTCCCCCCGGGCCATGGCACTGTCACACTGCAGTGGCTGTGACTCAGCTGGGAGCTTGAGAGAGGAAGGGGCCCTGCATTCCCTGGATCGGTCATGGCAGATCGGTGACCTGCTGGGTGGGTGCACACTGTCAAGTCACCCCAGCAGCAGAGCAGCGGATATTCGGGTTTTATTGTGAGTTTGGGTTGCAGTTTGGGCAGTCGGCCGGCCTCTATGAAGTTCGTGCTCACTGACTTGGGTGGATGGACTTTGCTCACGGGAATGCCCAGAAGTCAGAACTGTTCCTTCGCCTCAGTTGGTCTGAGGATGGTGTGATAAAAGATGGCAGAGATACTCAGGAGTCAGTTGCTGGATTTGGGAAGAGGCTGTGAGCTTAGATCTGGGGGTGGCTTCCAGAAGGGCCCAGCTGACAGCCAGCAAGGGACAGCTCAGGTCTGCTGTGAGAGGACACAGACTGGAGGCTCCCAAGAGGAAAGCAGCCTCGCTGCTACCTGATTTTTAGCTATGATAGGTGAGATACCGGCTGACTGTGACCAAATAAGTTTGTATTTTATGGACCTAAAATTACAGAAGTATGTTACGACAAAGATAGAAAAGTAATCTTTTCTAATTCAAACCAAATTCACAAGTGGCTAAAAAAAAATTTGAACAGATATTCAGAGGTATATGCATGGCAGGTGTGTAAGTGACAAGATGCCAGACACCATCAGCCAAAGGAGTGGACGTGGGACTCATCGGAACGCCTGTAATTAAAGATGCCACTCGGAACCCTGGGGCCGGCACAAAATAGCTGCAAAAACCTCCCATGTGGACGGATCGTCTCCTCTTGGGTGTTTGTCTGAAGGTTTGTCTGTCAAAGGTTTCTGTGGAACCATAGTAGCTAAAACCCAACTGTAATGTCCACTGGAGGTGGATACAGTAGTGGTGCACCTACCCGAAAAGCAACAAGAGGGCTGGGGCACTGGTGGGCATCAGTCTTGGATTAGGTTGAGTAATGTTAGAAAGACAAAAAGTTCCACTTCTGTGACTTACAAAATGCAAACTACTAAAGCAGATCTGCGGTTACCAGCAGAGGAGTTGGGCCTGGGGCCCTTGGGATGGTACAGGCAGTACGCTAGTTCTAGTGCCAGCTTCGTGGAGAGATGTGGGAGACAATTTGACTCCCCTTGAGTGCCGAACAATTGCTGCAACTTTGATTATATCGAGACTTATTTCCTTATACTGATATGTACAGAGCCGACTATGATATTTCCTTCTCTTCAATTGGCTGTAAGCATTGCAAATAAGGCTAGCTGAGGTACTGGTATGTAATCTTTAAAGCCATCCGACAGTCTCTTGTTTCCTGGCATAGTGCTCTGTAAAATCTATAGGCACAGTGGGATGGTAGAGCCAGTCAGCTCCAGTAATGTCGACTGTATGAGCCTCGAGAAAGAGGCTATGAGTTCTCAGGGCACAATGTTTACATATCAGAAACTGAAGCAGCAACCTCCAAAAACAGTTGAGTAGGTACCTTGATTGGATTGTGCAAATCGATCCCTCTGCACATTTTGCAGAGATGCCTTTTTCACTACCTGGCCAGCCAGCTCAAGTTACTCCTAGTTCCCACCATCCTCACTGTCACTCATCCTCAAGCCACCCCCTTCATGAGATAATAAATTCTGGGAGAGGCCTGGGATCAGGACTTTTGTCCACACGTCTTCACGAGGATTGGACTCAGGACCCCTTGGCTGCCCTTAACCTTGAATATGTCTTGGTGTCTTTACTCTTGCCGTGGGGTGCATTAGTGGTGGTAGATTGTAATTAACTTACCAGGATTCCAATAACGTCTCAATGGGATTATAAATATAACTGTTTGGATTGTGAAGAAGACTAAAAAAAGGTTTACAGTACTTAGATCGCCATACTCAGTATTTGGGATTACAATAGAGATGCACACCAAAACTGCTCAGGTTATACCTTTAACATGGCTGGAGCATCATCATCTTAGGTCAGGACTGGTGAGCCTTTTAGAGACGAGGGTCCAAACTGCAGCCCAAAACCCACTCACTCACCGCAAAGGGCCAGCATGGCAATTAAACCTGAACACTGAGGTTTAAGTTTAGAAAAAACAACTCATATGGTAACATCTTTTGCCTTGAAAGAAACACATGCATGCCATAGACTCGCCGCCACTGGCCTCGATGTTCTCTGAAAAATATGTTCATTAGCTGCAGTAGGACTTATGATGGGAACAGTGTGATACAGTCAACTATGGTGTGTTCAAAGAGGCTGAGGCAGGGAGGCTTTAAAATGCAAAAAAATTCCTAAGCTACTTTGAACCAGTAATCCTTGGCTGTAAGCATGATACCAGTTTGCAGTTTGGGGGTAGGGGATGCTTGGAATGTAGCTAAGTGGTAAAATGTGTTTAGCATGTGCAACACCCTGAGTTTGATCCTCAGTACCGTGAAAAATAAAAATAAAAAAGGTGTAATGCGTGCTTGTAATTCCAACATTCTGGGAAGCTGAGGCAATTTAGTGACTTAGCAAGATCCTACCTCAGAAAGATCTGGGGATGTAGCTCAGTGCCAAGGTCCTGGATTCGATCCCTAGTACAAGAAAACAAGTATTTTTTGTGTTAAGTTGCAGTGACCTCTGTAAAGGTTGTGGTCTGACAGTGATTCTTGTGATAGCTGCTCCAGCAGTCCTGTGGGACAACTTTCTCCACAACCTGGCTTTATTATTTTGTCAGGGTTGGTGTGAGCAATTCCATTTTGATTCATACACCTGTTCAGGCATTGTCCATTGATTACTTCTGTAAGGTGGGCAGCAACACAAAAAGAAGTTTTTAAAAAAATTTTTTTACATGTTTTACTTTTTCTTCCTCTTTTTTTTTTTTTTTTTTTGTTTCAGGGGATTGAATTTACCAGCTTGTGCCACTGAGCTAAATCCCTGGCCCTATTTTTGGAGACAGGGTCTCACCAGTTTAGGCTGGTCTTGAACTCATTTGTAGCCCAGGCTGGTTTCAAACACAAATGATCTTCTTGCCTCAGCTTCCCGAATGCTGGGATTAAAGGCGAGCCCCACCATGCCTGGCAAGAACTGTCTGCTTTAGTTGTTTTATCCAAAGGCCTGGGCAGGTGTCCAGCATACACCAGGAATGCTCTTCCTGTGGGCCCTCAGGTTGGCTGTTACCCCAGGCTCCCCGTCTTGCCCTTCCCACACGCCCTCATGCACAGGGGTTTCTGGTAGGTTCCCCACAGTTGCCAGGGCCCTGGGCACAGCTGCAGGTAACAGTGCCATAGCGGCTGGTCCGGCCTCTGGGCAGTTCGTGTCACCTCTTAGCCAGCCTTCCCTCTGTGGCCCCCACCCGACACGGTCCCAGCTGATTGCTCTTTGAAAGTAGGGGCTGGGAGACCATTCTAAGCTCCCTCTAAGCCTCCAGCAGGGTGAGATCAGGAATAAGGCCCACGGGTCCCATGGCGGCCACTAGAGGGCTTCTCTGGAGGTAACTTCATGAATTACTGAATGACCCACGCCAGAGCCCCTGTGGAGTTGCTGAGACACCCTGGGGGCTGCCATGGGCATCACTGACTCCTGGGAGTGCAGGGGTTGGGGATGTGCTCAGAACACAGGCCTCTGCACTACTGTCCCTGACCCGTAAGGCTGGTTTCCATCCCAGCTTCCCCATGCATCCATTGCTCACTTGCCAGCAAAAGAAAGGGATCCTTGTATTAGTGTGTACCCATAACAGTGGGAGGGAAGGCAAATTCCTGCTCCCAGGAGTAGCTTCACAGCCTGCAGGGCTGAGAATGCTGCAGGACCTTTGTGAGTTACCGAGGGTTTCAGGTGGCAGCAAAGCATCCCAGCTCTGGGCTCTTCTGAGTCCTGCAGGCCCACAGGTCCTGCATCTGGGAAGCCAGCCTCAGCCATGTCCATAACTTGCACGTGAACATTCACTGACTCTGAGCGCTGGACTTCGCTTGGGGCGCCTCTGGGAGCCCCTCAGGAGGGGCTGAGTCAGTAGACCCTTGCGTCGGGTCCAGAGGTCCCAGACCCCAGGACATCTCCACTAAGTGTAGCAGGACCTGTACCGTGTGAGTCATGAATGGTGGCGAAGGCACGTGGCTGCCACCACGCTCCGGGCCATGTATGCCTGGTGGTCTGCTGTTGAACATTCCCTTCAGTATGGGACCTGCACCTCCCCATCCTGTCCCCTCCTGCACAGGACGCTGGCCCAATGGCGTGAGGACGCTTGACAGCCCTGCAAGGCAGGGGCAGTGGTGGCACCCTTTGGGGCTGTGATGGCACAGGAGGTGAGGACATGGGTGGCCAGCCCTCCAAGACGGTCTCCTCCTGGGAGCCTGGCAGTGCAGGGGCAGGTGTCCTCAGCCACCTGGGCCACCAGCACTGGCAGTTTTGGGTCTGCTGTCTGGGGAGGGGCCACCCCCCCATCCTTTTTCTCTCCAGGTATGTTTACCCCCCAGCACTGGGACTTGAACTCAGGGCCTTTGCATTGAGTTCTATTCCTAGGCTTTTTACATTTTTTTGAGATAGGGTCTCGCTAAGTCGCCCAGGTTGGGCTGGCATTTGCAGTCATACAGCTTCAGCCTCCCGGCATGCTGGGCTAACAGGCATGCGTCACCACTCCCGGCTCCACCTCTGTTTAGTGCCACACACAGCCAAGGGTGCAGGGACAGTTATCTGGCTACTACCGCTGTCCCCTTTTCCATATGATCCCAGGATACAAGGTGACGTGGCTGAGAGGGTCCACAGAGTGGCAGGTGGCACTCAGGATCCAGCCTTGTGGAGGGCCCTCTGCTGTCATTGATGACCGGAAGACGGCATGGCCGCCTGACAGGCGTGCCAGTCCCACACCACCATACTCCACATGCCGTTCTGCATGGGCCACGGAGGAAAGCACAGGCCCGTCTCTCCAGCCCTGTCAATTCTGATGACGTGACAGGGGTTCCGACAGCTCTGGCCAGCTTGTGACCCCAACACAGTGGGCCTCCTGGGCCAGAACTCATCTTCCCCTCACCTGGGGACTGGTCTGCAGCAGAGGCCTCTGGCCCCAGCCCTGGGAAGCCCCTGCAGACGTCCTTGTGTCCGCACAGGCCCAGGCCCTGCTGGACATCCTCCAGGCCCATGGGACACAAGGTGATGCAGGAACTTTAGGGGACAGAACGTGAGGTAAGGTGAAAACCTGACAGGTCACATGCAGACATGAGATGGCATGGGGACAGGAAGCATGATATGGGGACAGAGAGGATGGGGACACAAAAGGTGCGGGCTTGTCAGGCGGGCGGCAACACACCAGGGGTGTCTGGTGCCTCCGTGGTGGCCCTTGGACACTTCCAGGCCCTGAAACCCAAAAGAGCTGGCAGGTGCTGGTTCTCAGCATCCCTTTTATTAACTGTACAGGCAGCAGTTTCTCAAGTCTGGACAGTGTCACCAGCTTTGTCCCTTCATCGTGTTCACAGCTGCAGCAGCCAGATGGCTTGACCTTGGCACAGGTACAGTGTCTGTGTCCTGAATACCACCTTCCTTGGCGTCAGGGACAGCTGGCAGTGGTGACATCTGGCACTACTGCTACACATGGTGACAGGGCAGAGGAGGCCAGATTCAACCTTATGACGTCCTAACACAGTGACTGCAGGCACTGACTGTGCGTGTGTGTGTGCACCCACGTGTGTTGTGGACTTTCAGACAAAGGGTCCAGCAGCCATCTGTGCTTGGTGCCGCTGGCCCCGGCTGTCAGGAACCGCAGCTCTGCCTCGCCCACCCAGGCAACGCCTCCCCGGAAAGACGGGCACTGCCACCGCTAGGACCAGCTGATGCGGAACTGCTTTCCCATGGACAGCGCAACGGGGACGGCCAAGATCTGGATGAGAAAGGAGGAAACCTGAGCCCTGGACAGCTGCTCCCCACAGCAGCGAGACACTGAGTCCACCAGCTGTCCATGGCTGCTGGCCGCTGGCCCCTCTCACTCATTAGTAGTCTGTGGCCCAGGAGCCCAGGTGCCACATGAGTGGCTCACAGCCCCACACTCGCCCCGCTGCCACCCAGATGTGGACATGGGGAGCGCTGAGGTCCAGGCATCCTCTGTACCCATCAAGTAAGTGGGTGGTACCGGGTCACTGGTATCCCAGGGGCCTCCCTGCACCCACCCTGGGGACAAGAGCCCATGCTGTTTTGCCCTCTTGCCTTGGTGTCAGGGCTGTAGGTGAAGTTGGAGACAGGGATGTTGTTGGACAGGACCTGCTGGGGGGCCAGGGCCACCCCCAGGATGGTCACTTTTCTCAGCTGCAGGTCAGCCCCCTCCCTGGTCAGGTGCTCCACCTGGTTCACGACGGTGTTCTGGCCAGCACAGAGACAGAACGAGAATACAGAAGTGACAGTAGACATGGAGGGGCAGGGAGCCTCCCCAGAGCAGGGACTCGCCAGTGTTCTGGAGGGCCACTCTTGTGGACATGAAGAGACATGGCACTTCACCCTGTGCCAACCCCAGGATGCCTGGCACAGTGCCCTGCCTGGGGATGGCGGCCAGCTGGGACCCCTGGGTGGCACCCCTCACCCCTTCAATGGCTCCCGCCCCAGTGTCCTAAGGGACAGGCCCAGGACTTACATTTCTGGCCAGGAAGATGACCTGTGTGTAGGCGCCGCGTTCTAGCACCCCAAGACTGTCGCCATCGTCCCAGTACAGCTCCCCCCGGGCCTCGCCGCTTGTTGTCAAGGCCACAGCCAGGGCCATTGGCTGCTTGCGGGACTCTGTGGTTGTGAGGCCAGGGGCCTAGGGAGGGGGTGGACATGTGTCATGGCCCTGACCCTGGTGGAGGCCTGCAGGATGGGCTACAAGGAGACAGGTGTGCAGGATAGCCTATGGTGACACCCTGGCCAAGGCCAGAGGACCTGAGCCTGTACCCACTTCAGGCATCGCCCATCCCTCCAGGAGCTGGGCCCGACACACAGACCTCCTAAGGGACAGTGAGGTGTGCCCTGCCCCCGACCTCCCGGTCTCCTCCCTGGAGAGGCACCCTCCCCCACCAGGACCCCTCCTGAGTCTCTTGAGCCCCACTGTGCTGTCCACACCTCCACCTCGCTGTCCAGCCCACGTACCTGCAGAGGCACAATGTACCCGGCCCGCAGGTGGACGTTGATGGTGTCCAGGGGAGCTGGAAGTGTCACCCACTGCCCCTCGCTGTGGATGGCAGGGGTGGGGGATGCTGAGGACGGAAGTGGGAGGCTGCCCAGGGCCTCTACTGGTACCTGGAGGGCAGAGTCACGTTGGAAGGGGCCCAGGTAGCACCAAAGCCCCCATCCTGTCCCTGGAAGCTGCGTGGAGGCCCGGGAGAGAAACGCTGGCTGTGACCACAGGACATTTGGTGGGATGGAGCCTGAGAGGCCTAGTCCCAGGGTCCAGGAAGTTAAAGGACACCCAGCTTAGCTCAGCCTCAGCGACGGCTGGAGGACCCTGGGGGAGTGACTCACACTGCCTCAGTTTCCTTTTGTGGAAAATGTGGTTACTGCAAGGAACCGAGAGGCTGATGTGTGTGGGGGACCAGAAGTAGCCAGGATTCACTAGCAGGTGCAGCTCTCTCCAGGGAGTCACCGAACCAGGTCAGGAGGGGGCACTGCTTTCAGGTTCTAGGGTCCCCTTGACTCACCATCTGCAGGTCATACCACGTGCCCGAGGGGAAGTAGCCAGTGACCTGGGTCTTCCCGGGCTCCAGCACGGGCGTGATGAGCAGCGCCTCCCCCCACAGGAGCTGGCGGTCCACAGTCCAGGTGTTGGGGTCCTGGGGGAACCTTCAAAGAGGGGGAGCGGGGCATGTGGGCTGGGGCTGAGACTGCAGGGCAGGGCAGGAAGTGGAGCTGGAATTCCCACCTTTGTGGAGCCCAGGAACCAGAGGGCGCAGGTTCCACGTGGCAGGGCAGGTTCCTGCCGACCAGGTCCTCACCAGAGCCTAAAATAACCCTCACCTGAAGTCCGCACTCAGGGCGGGCTCGGTCCAGGGCTGGAGTCAGCCTCATCTGGGCTGAACCATCTCAGAAGGGCCTCTCCCTATCTATACTGTGCTCATTTCTTTTTGATTAGTGAGGCAGTGATGCATTTGTCTATTTGGAAAAGCACAAAAACCTATCAATAACCAGGGTGAGCTCCCCAACATTCCACAACCAAACTCTTACACTGGGCCTATTTCCCACCCATCCTTCGATTCTCTCTGAGATCACGCTAATGCAACTCTGTAAGCGTCCTGTCTGCTGCTCCTGGAAACCCAGCTGGCTCCCAGTGCTGGGCATGCATACTGCCCTTGGGATACCAGGGTCCAAATGATGTCCTGAGGCCAGATATCTATTTGCGGAATGACAGCATCAAGGTGGGAGGTCAGAAATATCCCTGAGAGGCATAGCTGTGCCACCTCGCATCCCCGGGCGTTTGAAAACTCTACCACTGCACTCTCATTTGCATTACGATTTCTCAAGCCAAGTAAACAGTGTCTTCATGTTTGGAAACACATGGCTCGGTGTTGGGAGCCCTTGAAGCTGGAAATTGACTTAGGGCATGACCCAGACATGACCTTACCAAAGTAACAAAGAGCACCTGGGTCAACCACGTGAAAAATGCTCCCACAACCCAGCAAAACAGGAGGCTGCTAAACATTCCAGGCCTGGGTTGCTAGGCAGAGGGGCTGAAATTGATGTCATCCTTCCCTGTGTATAAATAAACCGGCAACATTGGTTGAGCAGTTCCTTTCCTCCCATCAGGAGA
>RJWM01011773.1:24372-59435 GCA_004363535.1 Dasyprocta punctata | reverse complement strand
CAAAACAACATCAACAGCATTGAGAAAACAAAAATTTTAATATCTGCATTTGGAACTTGAAATTACTGGTTCATTCATGTTTTATTGTTTTTGTTTTACTCTAATACAGACATACATGTGACTGCTGTACAAATATTACCATAAAAAGTATGTTTCCTGAACAACTAAATCATAGTGATTTGCAATAGTAGTCTTTTAACTGTATCCTGTGTTTATATTCTTGACCTCAACTTGTTTCTTTCTTTGAACTTCACATGTAGGTATAGAGACAACTGCTTCATAGTTTGCTGAGGCATCATGGTAAAATATGAGAAAGTGAATGTACTCAGGATAAAAGTCTTGTAGTTTCAATATTCTATTAATAGCGGAATAGTAATAAACACTACACATCTTCCTGGTGATGATGAGCAGAAACGTGCTGCAGGGAAGTTGGTCACATGTTGTGGGGTAAAAAGACTGACACTGAAAAGAATGACACTGTACAATGTGGTTTTTTGTTTTTTGGGTTTTTTTGAGTTTTTCTTTTAGTACCACGAATCGAACTCAGGACCTTGCGCTTGCCAGGCACGGGCTTATGCCACTGAGCTGTATCCCCGGACCTGTATAGTGTCATTTGTTCCATGAATTATATCAAGTATTTCAGATACAAAAGATATAATTTTAGATGATATTACACAACTGATGTGTAGTTTATGTGTCTAAGCATAATTATGACTAGGGCAAGCTACACTCACTGTACTAGGGATACTTAATGCAGTGCTCATGTTTTCATGATACCTTAGGCTTGTAACGACATAATGCCGCCACAAACTGAGTAGCTTTTGTATTCGAGAACACTGCATAAAACACTTTACAAGTTACAGCTATGTTAGAAAGAGAATAAAAAAATACAGTCAGAGATCAACTGGGATGTATGCACACACTTTGGCCCAGTGAAAATGTTATTTTTTGTTTTGTTTTGTTTTGTTTTGAAGGGGTAAATGCTGTTTATTCAGACCTGACTATTGAGGGAATCAGCCTCCCTCAAACGCATATTATCAGAGACAAAGCAGCATATTTTTTCAAGGCAACAGGCACATACTGTAAACTGAAGGCAGTGGTCCTTATGAACAATGAGAAATGGCATTGTAGAAATCTGTCTTAAATATTGGTAAAAGAAAAAACGATCTGAATTATAACTTAGTAAATTCCCTTTTTACCAAACCGATTGATTCCTGACATGAGTTAGGTTTTCTTTCACGCCGTTAGAGTATCAGGTAAAAACAATAATGATCACCAAAGATAGAATGGCATCACAGCATCAGGGAATAGAATAAAGGCATTTGCCTTGTACATTCAGTAGCAACCAGGCTCCTCAAAACAACTCCACAGCTGACAAGACTTCTTTTGAAGTGTTTTTACTAATAAATCATACCACCATTTACATTTTCTGGAGACATTACTATAATTCATGATATGCTTTTGGAGACAAGTGATGGTTCTGCTGATCAGGAGCAGTCAGAAATTCACAACCGCATGGTTTATTTGTGGTTATGTGTGGTGGAAAAATTAACACCAGATTAAATTCATTGCAATATAAACATCACAACAAAAATTTTGATGGCAAGAATACAAAAAATGATTTAAAGGATGATATTGGCCTTAATAAGAAAATCATGTAACATTCTATACATGATATAATATACAATGATGTTCGGATATAAGCAGGTATCTAGTCACAACATGAAAAACATAACATTTGCTAATTGACAAGTTGTGTGAAAAACACCTGAACTTTGTCAAAAACGCATGTTGCCAAGCCTCTAAAAATATATATCTTAATATAAAATGGAGCATCAAATTCAGAAACATCATTCGTTACACCGAACACAGAGTATATGTACCAAAATTTTAAAACATAATGGCCGTATCCCAACAATTAACAGAAAACATCAAAAACTAAGTAGCTTTAGTGGGCTGCATATCCTGGTTTTAAAGACAGAACATTAACTATGTAGACACTAACTGTACCTAAAGTGAAAGGCACATTTCAGTTCACCACGTTTCATTAAAAGACAATATGCATTAAACAGAGACACACAAAAATACAAAATTATGTAGATTCAGTATTTTTATATTAAACTCTACAGATACATAATCTAGATAGGGATAAGTGATTTACTGAGAACCACACAATCTATGTACTTTGGGATTAGTATTTTCCGGAAAATTAGTGAATAATAGTTCACATCAAAATTTTCTATTTATTATTTCTTCAGGTCTCTACTACATGAAAAAATCTTAAAGAATTTTCAAAACAGGTTTAGATATATAAACTTTCTCCTTAGTGAGGCTTCTTCCATCTATTTAACAATATGTGTGGACTGGCATCTTTCCCACATTGCTTATCTATATAGAATTTCTGCCCAGTAAGTTCTTTCATATATGTGACAATCATCACGTGTGCTCAAATTATTCACATACTGCTTACATACATTGGATTAAACCATAATGTGAGCTGTTTCATGTACTTTACATTCACTGTGCCTGGTGAACACATTCCAACACTGCTTATATGCCTAATGTATCTTTCCAGTGTCAATTCTTTCATGTATTTAATGAGATCTGCATGTGGTGAAATCTTTCCCAAATCGCCAACATACATAGAGTTCTTTCACATATTTTTACATTCACTGTACCTGGTGAAAGCTTTTCCACATCACTTGCATGCATGGGACTTTTCTCCAGTGTGAAATCTTTCATTTACTTGAGATCTGCGTGTGGTGATTGCTTTCCCACATTACTTACATAGACTTTCTACCCATGTAAGTTCATTTATGTATGTTACATTCACTGTGCCTGATGAAAACTTTCCCACATTGCTTACATACACAGGATTAATACCAATGTGAACTCTTTCATGTATTTTACATTGAGTGTGCCTACTGAAAGCTTTCCCACATTGCTTACATACATAGGGTTTCACCCCAGTGTGAAGTCTTTCATGTATTTGACAGTATCCCTGTGTGGAGAAAGCTTTCCCACATTGCTTACATACATGGGGTTTCTCCCCAGTGTGAAGTCTTTCATGTATTTGAGAAGATCCCTTTGTGGTGAAAGCTTTCCCACACTGTTTACATACATAGGGCTTCTCCCCAGTGTGAACTCTTTCATGTGCTTGACAATGATATTTTGTGATAAAAGCTTTCCCACATTGCTTACATACATAGGGTTTCTCCCCAGTGTGAAGTCTTTCATGCATTTGACAATATGTACGTGTGCTGAAAGCTTTCTCACAGTGCTTACATACATAGGGCTTTTCTCCAGTGTGAATTCTTTCATGTATTTGACAAGATCCACGTGTGGTAAAATCTTTCCCACAATGCTTACATGCATAGGGTTTCTCTCCAGAGTGAATTCTTTCATGTTGTTGACAATTTCCACGTGTGGTAAACGCTTTCCCACATTGCTTACATACATAGGGCTTCTCCCCAGTATGAAATTTTTCATGTTGTTGACAAGATCTCTGTGTGGTGAAAGCTTTCCCACATTGCTTACATACATAGGGTTTCTCCCTAGGGTGCGTTCTTGCTTGTGTTATACATTCACTGTGACTCATGAAATCTTCCCCACACTGCTTACGTACACAGGATTTCTCCCGAGTGTGAGTTCTTTCATGTCTTCGACACTCAGTGTTTGTGCTGAAAGCTTTCCCACATTGCTGACATATGTATGGTTTCTCCCCAGTGTGACGTCTTTCATGTATTTTACATTCACTATGCCTACTGAAAGCTTTTCCACATTGCTGACATACATAAGGTTTCTCCACTGTGTGTGTTCTTTCATGTGTTTTACATTCACTGTAACTCATGAAAGCTTTCTCACATTGCTTACATACATAGGATTTCTCCTGAGTGTGAGTTCTTTCATGTCTTCGACAATCAGTGTTTGTGCTGAAACCTTTTCCACATTGTTTACATACGTATGGTTTCTCACCAGTGTGACGTCTTTCATGATTTCGACAAGAATAGCACGTGGAGAAAGCTTTCCCACAGTGCTTACATACATAGGGTTTCTCCCCAGTGTGAATTCGCTCATGTATGTGACAAGATCCCTGTGTGGAGAAAGCTTTCCCACACTGCTTACATACAAAACGTTTCTCCCCAGTGTGAACTCTTTCATGTCTTTGACAAGAAGTGTGTGTAGTAAAACCTTTCCCACATTGCTTACATATGTAGGGTTTCTCCCCAGTGTGAATTCGTTCATGTATGTGACAAGATCCCTGTGTGGAGAAAGCTTTCCCACATTGCTTACATACAAAATGTTTCTCCCCAGTGTGAACTCTTTCGTGTCTTTGACAAGAACTGTGTGTAGTGAAAGCTTTTCCACATTGCTTACATACATAATTCTCCACTATGTGACTTCTTTCATGTGTTTTAAAGTTATTGCACCTGTTAAAAGCTTTTCCACACTGCTTACATACATAGGGTTTCTCCCCAGTGTGAATTCGTTCATGTATTTGACAAGATGCCTGTGTAGTGAAAACTTTTCCACACTGCTTACATACATAATGTTTCTCCCCAGTGTGAATTCTTTCATGTCTCTGACGAGACCTGTCTGAAGTGAAAGTTTTTCCACAGTGCATGCAAATATATTTCTCCCCTGTGTGATTTCTTTCATGTATTTTGCATTCACCACACCTGCTGAAAGCTTTCCCACAGTGCTTACATAAATAGGGTTTCTCCCCTGTGTGAATTCTTTTATGTCTTTCACAATCACTGGGCCACCTGAAAGCTTTCCCACACTGCTTACATATATAGGGTTTCACACCTGTGTGTGTCCTTTCATGTTTTTGACAATTTCCACGTGTGGTAAAAGCTTTCCCACATTGCTTACATACATAAGGTTTCTCCCCAGTGTGAATTCTTTCATGTGTTTTATACACACTGTACCTGTTGAAAAATTTCCCACTCTGCTTGCACGCATAGTGTTTCTCCCCAGGGTGAGTTCTTTCGTGTCTTACACAATTACTTTGCCACTTGAAAGCATTCCCACTTTGCTTACATACATAGGGTTTCCTTGCAGTGTGATTTCTTTCACGGATCTGAACATCATTGTGTGTGTCTGCTTCTTTTGCATCCACATTAGCATCTGGAGTACAAAGGAATACTTCTTTATACTGATTCCAAGCTGTATGTTGATAGCATTTCTCTACCTCTTCTTTTCTGTAAAGAAAAAACACTGCAGTAAAATGGGCTTCTATATTACTGTTTTACCAGAACAAGTTCTGTTTTGATGCCTCCTAAGAAATTTGGACAATGAATTAACTGATTACCTTGCAGTATACGTTCAAAACATCCATTCTCAAAAGAGTGGTGTTCATTTGGCAATTTTGAAGTTGGTGTATTTGGAAACACAGAATGTTTATCTTCATTTGGGTTATGGGTACACATGTGTATCACATATTAATCATTTTGATACCATTTCCCCCAACACTCTCTCCCTCTTCTCCTTACCCTGTCTTTCCCATCTCCAAAAATTCAGTCTTTCTCTTTGCTCTCAACTCTCCTTTATTTTAGTCTAACTTATAATTTTTGGTTTCTTATATAAGAGAAACTATGTGACATTTCACATTTTGCATCTTATTTATTTCATTTAACATAATGGGATGAAGACTCACCTATTACTTTTGGCAAATGACATGTTAACAGTCATCTTTTTGACTGACTTTATAGTGTTTTTTTTTTTTTTTTTCAGTGTGGGAATGAAACTCAGGTCTCCAGCGTTTTACTTCTTATTTTGAGCGATTTTTATTGATGATTAAGTTATTCAGGCAGAGCTTTAACTTGTCATTCTGAAGATTCTGCTTCCCAGAGTGCTGAGTTTACAGGAATGCACAATCACAGGGAGCCAATCAATAATTTTCCTTATGCATGCATTCAGCAAAAGATATTTAAGCTGATTCAAGGGCCTACCAGTTATAAGTTGACCTGCATTGAGTATAGGTATGCATGCATGTGTATAATATGAGGATTTTGACTCTCCTGAGACTATACCAAGGAGAAGTATGTCTTGGCCAGCTTTTAGAGACATCTGTGTACCGATTATCATAGTAACTGTACTTAGCATCCCCCTAGCAATGTTGGAAGGTGCCTTCTAAGAATGTTAAATCAGAATGGACTCAATTTTCTGGAGAATGGCTTCAAAAACATATTGAAACACTAGAATTCATTTGTACTTTGAATACCACCACAAAGTCAGCAATTTTTAGACACTGAATATGTTACATTCACATATGTACTTAAGTAGATATCCTACAGGTGGATTCCCATTAAAACTCACAGTTTATTCTTTTCACACATATCTGTATATAATAGCTAAATGTAATTTCAGACATTTAGTTGATTGAATTCTCAGATTATACATACTCAACGTGTATGCCTCTTTGGAGAATATTTGTGACATTAAATTGAACTTGACTTCATTCCCTTGGATATCATGTTTCTGCTCACCCACTGACCCTTGAGCAAGATTCTTTTTCCTTGTGAGTGCAAATTACCTTAGACATCTCCAGTAATTTTTGTATTTTTTTTCAACTTCCTGGTTGTCCCCAGCTATTCCTGAATTGTAGACATAGAAATACAAGAATACATTATAATAATATGTAAAAATTAATGGGTTTCTACTAGATTCATGATAAAATGTAACAAGATCTGAGTTATTCTTGAACATGTTTTAACATTTTTTCAATGAAACATAATCAATGAGCAACAAAGAATGTTCTCTGATTGTGTAAGTGAGAAAGAGATGTCACCCTTACCTATTGCAGCCATGTTCCTAATGGTTTCCCCCATCACATCTCTGTAGAGCTTCTTTTGGGATGAATTCAGCAAAGCCCACTCATCACTGGTAAAATTCACAGTCACATCCTCAAAGGTTACTGCCTGCTAAAGGATCAGACATATAATTCTTAAAGGAAGGTTGAGAATCACAGCCTGGGATATCTTATCTCCTCTCATAATACGTTGAATTCAGAGCTGTGTGTGGTGGTGCAAATCTGTAATCCCAGCACTCAGTAGAAGGGATTGTCATGAGTTCTCAGTGAGTTCAAGGTCACCAGAACCACATTCTGAGAGTCTGTCTCAATAAAACAAAGCAAAGCAAAACAAAACAAAAGTAAAAACAAAACAAAGCAGCTGAATGGAGTCTTCAAGTCTTAATTCCATAACTTGGTCATCAATCACATGTGAATGCACAGTTTTTTTAGAAAGGAATTCTGATGCTAACACTGCTAATGCAACAGCAGAATAGAAGCACTACTTCTTTTCCTGAGTCACTGCAAAAGTATCTGTGTACTGTTTCTAAAGCAGATCTCACAGTGGCAGCCTAGAAGACCACCATTCAGAAAGCACAGGGGCAGATGAAAATCCAATGAATCACTTAGACTCCAGATGATATCTTTTTTCAAATCTTATTATTTATGGCATTAAGTCCTTCTTTCTGTGATATACTTAATCAGCATTTTGAAACTTGAATTTGGCCTCATAGAAAAAATATTATTAAACGTCAAATATGGAATATACATAATAAATAAAATGTTAACAGAAAAACAGGTTTATTGCAACAAATCTATGAACAATGAAAACAGGCAAAAGGCTGCAAACTATCTTATAGCTCTGTGTCACCAAGTAATCACTTCACATTCAGATGTAAGAGGTTCTATGGCAGTGTGAATGGAATATGAATAAAATGTATTATATGCATTGAAAACCAACATATCACAAAGTAATTAGGCAAAAAAGAAATATTTCAAGCAGGTGCTATGCTACATGTCTGCAATTCCAACACTTGGGAGGCTGATGCAGGACAACTGCCTTGAGTCTGAGGCCAGCCTCAGTTACATAACTGTCTGAAATACAAAGAGAGACCCTGATTCAAACACCCCACAAAGAAAGTGAAACTTTAAACAAATCACTTCATGAGACAACTTTGATTTAATCAAAAAAATTGTGCCTGTAAAATATAATAAAATTCTAACAACATTCAATATCTTCTAAGCAAGAATGTTGATACCTTCCATAATGCACATGAAACACATTCAAATTCTACCTTTCAAGAGACAGTACAATTAGATAAAACCACAAACAGATCTCAAGAATGGAACACAGACATCAGTGAGTTGACAGGTATGTGGAACATTGACTGCTGATACAGCTGATGTTATACATCTCTGGAAGAAATCACAATCTGTTTCACACATGTCCAGGGAGAAATAGGTATGTATGTGGAAACCTGGGTTGTATAGTCTTATAGTCTACCTGCAATAATTAAGTTAAATATTGAAATGGGAAAGATAAACTTTAATGCCTTGAAAGTTCATAGTGAAATAACTTTTTAAATGTGAAAAAGCTGAAGAAACAGGATGCGCTCTTCCCATGAGCCAGCAGTAACTGGAGGCCAGGAGGAGAAATGGGAAGCACCCTTCCTGTGAGGCATGTGGCGCATGGGCTGGGAGACAAGAGACGAGCCCCTCCCCCATAGGCAATGAGCTGATTCAGAGAAACACAGACTGAGTTGACAGCAACTGAGGTACATAAACAACTGAATACTTACATTGTTTGACTGACTTCGCAGGTTTAAAACTGGCAGTCTGTGCATCTATTTAGAGGATAACAATGTGCAATACAGCAACTGTGGGGATTTTCTTCTGTCTTGTTTCTGAAATCTAATATTGTTTTCATTGTTTTGTTTTGCTCCATTTTATTATTTTGTTAAAATAATAACATTTACATTTTTATTAAAATGATTCATTTTGATTGGTTTTATTCTGTTCTGATTTGTTTGATTTTATTATGTCTGATGGTATGGGAAGCAATTTTGAAGATAACAAGATAACAAGAGGCATTATGGTAGCAATGGTTGATTTCTTATTAACCTGTTTTGAAGTCCTGTATCACCTTCACTGTTTTGCTTTGATTGGCTTTGTTCTGTTTTATTTTGCTTGGTTTTATTCTCTTTAAAATAAAAAATAAATTTTTAAAAATGTGAAAAAGCTTTCCTCAGATGAAAATGATATAAACATCAGAATTAGAAGGATAAATTGAAATTTATGAAAACCACAGGATGTAAACAAGACAAGAAAATATTTTCTACATACACATAAAGATTTTGCATAAGGAGTGAAGGGACTTGTCCCATATAGTCTATCCTAAAATATATCACAAGCAACTTAGACCTGATGTTATCACACAGGGTATCACAGGAAGAGTCTATCAGTGCAGGTATGTTCCCTCCTATTACTCTGTCTCCTTCAATTCCAGTACTCAATAACAGAGACCCCCCCCCAAACAAGTCTAATTCTAATTGCCTCCAAAGTAACCCAGCTGTCCATATTTACTCAGATATTTTCACCCATCAGTATATACTTCTGAGGTTTCACCTATTCATCTATACCACTGGAAAGTAGATTTTATCATGAATTTTGAATGGAGCAATACTTGTACAACCATTGTTTCCACGTTTCTTATTAATCACTACCTTTGTTATATAGAGTTATGAAGACGTAAGTCAGTACAAAAACTTGGGCATGAGTGCTTATGTTGCAGATAGTTAACTTAGGTAATTATTGATAGGCAGTCAGAAAGGGACCAGGTCCAAGACAGAGCCACTTCTGAGATGAGGTGAACTAGGTCTGTAGCTGAGACCTGAACTCATAGAAACCAGGTCATAAGACAAAGGCACAATGACAAGTCCCACAAGCCTCACCAAGTGAAATAACAGTTCAAAGTTGTACTATAACCAGTACCACCTGCTCATGTAAGCCCAAATAAAGAGAGTTTAGGTGGATGGTGAGAACACCCTGATCCTTACTCCTACTCTTTCCAGGAATGCCTTTGCTTTTTGTACTAACAGTTATACTCAAATCTGTACAAACTGAAGAATAAAAAACTCTAAGTTTGCAATAACAATAGCCATTCATAAATGGAAAGCATTTATGGATAAATGCTACAACTTGTAAATATCATGCAGAAAAGACAGACAGAGGCAATGTTGAATGTCTGTGTAAGAAACCAGCACAGCATGGGGAGACATAAGAGAAACTTTAAGAAAACAGGCTGCTAAGGGACATACAGAATGTGAGGGCTGAAGAATGTGAAGAATGTGAAGACTGGCCCCCTCCTCCACATGTGGAGGCAAAGATCAGCCTCAAATACAGTACAAACAATACTAGAGGCTTGGCAGTATAATTCAATAGTTTTGTGCTCCTGGCAGACATCAGAGGAAATTTGTTCGGTTTTTGTGTTTTGTAAGTTTATCACTTTTTCCTTTCCTTTTTTTTTTTTTTTTGGGGTGTATGTGTGTGTGTGTGTGTGTGTGTGTGTGTGTGTGGAGGTCTTGTTACCTGTATTTTGGTTCTAATCTGTCCCTCTTATTTCCCCCTTTCCTCAGTTTATTTCCCTAGATTTAATTATATTTTTATAGGAGTGAATAGTCTCTCTAATCTTTCTGATTAACTTCAATAATCTCTAGCTTACTCATTCATTCTTTCTTTCCTGCCTTCTTCTCTAGTTCAGTGAAGCTTGAGTGATCATTACTTGGCCTGCAGCCTTGCCTCTATTTTATTTCCTTACAGTTATCTCCATTGTATACACTATGCTTCTTAAATTTCCCCACCACAGGGTAAAACCACTCTACCAAGGGGAAACACTTTACTTTCAAGCTCCCAATTTATCATCAGTTCTGTTATACAACGGTCAATTTTGCTCCTATGGTTTAAGATACAAAATTAATACTTATCACAGTGTGTAAGTTTCTAAACTGGCTTGATGATATTATTATTGCTAATTACACTAGTTTAGCCAGAAGGTCATATCTGTTGTAATCAGTTCTCCCTTCTGTAACAATACTGGGAAGCTCTCAGGTAATGACCTCACCACATCCCAGCAAAAAAGGTCTGGGGACAGAGCTAAACAGATACCAACATCTCATGCTTAATTAGTTGGGAAGGTAGGATCCTGGGACACACACAAACCAGAAATCTCCTACACACAGAAGACATCCCTGAAGTACAAAGAGTTACTAGAGAGGCTTTGATACCAGTGATATAATTACCTACTACAAAAACTTATGAGGGTCAACACAGAAAACAAAACAAAAATTTTACAAATAGAAAATGACAAGACAAGCAAAATGCAATCTCAGACCTCCAACCCACACAGAAGACCAGGAAAGAATGAGATAGAGAAAAATGGAAGACACACACCTGAAATTTATGAAATGATAGCAATAAAAGTAAAGAAATTAATTCATGAGGCTATAGAGTAAATCAGATCAGAAATAATCTCTCAGGTGAAAAGAGAAAAGACAATAATGAAGGAATTGCCCAGCAAATCTAGAGTAGGGAGAGATAAAAACATAAAGGAGTATACAAAAATGATGGAAACCTTAAGTGATTCAATATAGGAAAGAAACAGAATGCATGAAATGGATTCAAACAGATACCCAGGAAATTAAAAATTTCATTGAAAGCTGGAAAAACCACTGGAATAAAACTGAAGACATACTTTCAGACCTTGAAAACAGGATCATGGTAAGAGATTGTGAACAGAAAGATCTCTTAAAAATTATAAGTGATCAGAAAATAAAAATTCAGGGCCAGGGATTTAGCCCAGTGACCTAAGCGCCTGCCTGGCAGGCAAGAGGTTATAAATTCAATCCCCGGTACCAATAAACAAACAAATAAATAAATAAATTCAATAGCTGCAAGACAATGGAAATATATATATATATATTGATAGGTGTCAATGAAAAAGCAAGACTCAACACAAATGACATAAAATGACTATTTGCAGAAAAAATACCAGAAAGTTTCTCAAGCATGGGAAAAGAGCCTGACATACAAGTAAGTGAGGCACATAAAATTCCAATTAGCCATGACCAAAATAAATCTACAGCCAGACATACAATAATCAAAATCCCAGAAATTCAGCCAAGAACAGAATATTAAAAGCTGTTACAGACAAGAACATATCACCTATAAAGGAAAGCCCATTAGAATCAATGCAGAATTTTCAACACAAACCCTCAAGTCAAGAAAAGTTTGTAGTGAAATATTTCAAGTTCTGAAAGAAAACAACTTCCAGACAAGGCAGATGTACCCTGCAAAACTATCTTTCAAAATTAGTGGAGAAATAAGTACTTCCATGTAAAGAAAAACAAAAAAATTCATGACCTCCAAACTTTCCCCACTAAGAGTAATGAAAGATATCTAGATAGGGATAAAAAGGACCACAATTCCAACAGCAACAACAGGAAAGAAACCACCAGACAGGGCAAGCAAATAAACAGAGAGGAAAATCAGGGAACCAACAGTAGGATGATAACATGAAAAAGATAAGCCACTACATAGAAGTTGTAACCCCAATGTAAAAGGTCTCAATTTACCAATCAAAAGAAAGACTGGCAAAATGTATCAAGAAACAAGATCCAACAATACGCTGTATACAAGAAACACATTTAACTCAAAAAGAAATTCATAGACTGAAAGTTAAAGGATGAAGAACAATATTTCATGCAACAGGAACCCAGAAAAAAGCAGGGTAGCTATTCTCTTTGCAGACAACTTGAAATTCAAACCAAAAATGATCAAAAGAGATAAAGAAGGTCATTACACACTTGTTAGGGGAAAACTTCAAGAGTAAGAGAAAATAATCATAAATATGTATGCACAAAATATGGGAGCATTCAAATGCACAAGATAAATATTATCAGACATGAAAAATCAAATAAGTGATTATGCATTTGTAATATCACAAATAGTATCAACCAGACAAAAAAAAAAATCAGCAAAAAAAAAAAAAATCAGAACTGAACCAAACCTGTGAACAGATGGACTTAGTAGATGTTTACAGAGTATTTGACCCAACAACATCAGAATACACATTTTTCTCAGCTGCACATGGGGCATTCTCTAAAGCACACCACATGTGAGCCCGTAGAACAGGCTGAAGTAAATGCAAAGGAACTGAAATTAACCCATGCATGTTACCTGATCATAGTGCAATGAAGTTGGAAAATAATGATAAAAGAAGTTGCAAAAAGTTCATAAATACATGGAAAATAAGTAACTCCTGAAAAACCAATGGGTCACAAATTAATAAAGAAATTAAATTGTACCTACAAATAAAGGAAAATACAGATACGGCATGGCTGAACCTGTGGGATGCAATGAAATCACTCCTAAGAGAGAAATTTACAGCGATGAATTCTCACATCCGGAAAACAGAATAAGCACAAATAAACAACCTAATACTGCACCACAAGCTTCTATGAAAAGAAGAGCAAGTTAAGCCCAAAGCCCATACAAGAGGGAAACTATAAATATCAGAGCAGAAATTAATGCAATTGAGACTAAGGAAACAGTTACAAAGAATTAATGAATTGAAGACTTGGTTCTTTTTTTTTTTTTTTCTGCGGCACCGGGGATTGAACTCACAACTTTGCGCTTGTCAGGGCAGGCGCTTAAGGCACTGAGCCAAACTCCCGGCCCTGGTTTTTTGAGGCAGGGTCGCACTATGTAGCTCAGGCCGGCCTTGCGCTCCCGTTGTAGCCCAAGCCGGCCTCGAACTCACAACGCTCCGCCTACCTCAGCCTCCCGAGTGCTGGGATTAAAGGCGTGTGCTACCACACCCGGCTGAAGACTTGGTTCTTTGAAAGAATGAATAAAATTGATGAATGCTTAGCCAAACTTAACCAAAAAAAAAAAAAAAAAAAAGAAAAAGAAAACAAAAGACTAAGATTCATACACTGAGGAATGAAAATGGTGAAATCACTACAGATACTGTGGAAATTCATAAAATCACGACTGCCTACTTGAAAAATCTTTACTCTCATTGCATGGGAAACATAAAAGAAATAAACAGATTGCTAGATATGTATAAATTACCAAAGCTGAATCAAGAAGCTATAAACATTCTGAATAAACCAATATCAGATAATGAAACAAAATATAATTAAAAACTTACCAATAGGTCACTGCTGAATTCTATGAGAAATTTAGAGAAGATTTAAGGCCAATATTCTGTAAACTCTTTAATGAAATTGAAAAGGAAGCAATACTCCCTAACTCATTCCTGGAGAGAAGTATTACCTTCGTGCCAAAATGAGAGAAAGACCCAACCAAATGAGACAAACACAGGCCAATCTCCCTAATGAACATAGATACAAAAATCCTCAGTAAGACAGTAGCACACAGAATGCAGCAAATTTTCAAAAGATCATACACCACATCAAAGTGGGATTCATCTCAGGGATGCAAGATTTGTTCCACATACACAAATCAATAAACATAATATACCATATCCAGAGCTAAAGATGAAAATCATATGATCACTCAGGAAATGCAGAAAAAGGTTTTGACAAAATCCAACACTCATTCATGATAAAAACCCTAAGGAAATCAGAATAAATGGTTTTTATTTTACTCTCTTGAAAGCCATCTATGACAACCCAACAGCCAACATCACACTAAAGGGACAAAAAATGAAAATCAAGAATAAGACAAGGATGTCCATTATCGCCACTCCTATTTAACATACTTCTGAAAACATTAACCAGAGCAATAAGACAAGAGAGAGAAATAAAATGAATAAAGGTAGGAAAGAAAGAATTTACATTATCATGATTTACAGGTAACATGATACTCTACATAGAAGAACACAAAAACTCCACCAAATGACTTCTATATTTAATAACCTAATGTAATGATGTAGCTCAATACAAAGACAACACTCAAAAATCAATAGCATTCCTGTACACAAACATCAAACTCACTGAGAGAGAAATTAGAGAAACCATGCCCTTTATAATAGCATTCAAAAAGTTGAAATACTTAGAAATCAGTCTAACAAACGTTAAAACATCTCTATATACAAAATTACAGTACTCTGAAAAAAGGATATTGATGAGGATATTAGAAAATGGAAAGCTATCTCTTTCTCATCTGTAGGAAGAACGTGAAAATGCCTATACTCCCAAATTAGTTATAGAGATTGCCAGGGATTTAGGTCAGTGGCGTAAGCACCTCCTGGCAAGCACGAGGTCAGGAGTTCAATCCTGGTACCAAAAAAAAAAATAAAAATAAAAGTATCATTAGCATACCACACAGAATCAGAGAAAACTAAGTAAGTCACACATATGTAACAATCGTATTGCTGCACTTGTGTGACGAACTTAAAGAAAATCTATGTATATAAAAAATTAGCTAAGACAGTTAAAGAAAAAGTTTTGAGTGAAAAGTAGTTTTCACAGGGTCATCTTTAGATTTCTTTTTTCTTTTCTTTTTTTTTTTGCGGCACCGGGATTGAACTCACAGCCTTGCGCCTGCCAGGGCAGGCGCTTAAGGCACTGAGCCAAACTCCCGGCCCTGGTTTTTTTGAGGCAGGGTCGCACTGTGTAGCTCAGGCCAGCCTTGCGCCGCGTTGTAGCCCAAGCGGGCCTCGATCTCACAACGCTCCGCCTACCTCAGCCTCCCGAGTGCTGGGATTAAAGGCGTGCGCCACCACGCCCGGCTTAGATTTCATTTTTAATGTGAAATGTTTATTTGAAAATAATAGAGTAGTCAACAAAAAAAGATAGTCATATAGCTGGTTTCTCTTGATTCATTGAGGCAAAAGTTTTGTGCTAATAATTTTCTGGCCAATGTTTCATGTCTATATCTTATAATCTAAACAACTGCTGTGAATATAACAATATGCAATGTGCTGATTATTGTTACTCTCCTATTGGCTGAAATTTTTTACTTTAATTTCTTACTTTTCTTCTGTTTAAAAGAAAAAAGAAAAAAATAAAATCAATTCACAGGTTAAAAAAAAAAGAACTAGAAAAAACATTTCTAAAGTTCATTTGGTTTATTTGGAATCAGAAGAGACCTAGACTAGCAAAAGCAATTCTGGGAAGCAGGCAAGGCAGGAGACATCACAATCCCTGACTTGAAACTATACTATAAAGTTATCTGATAAAATCAGCATGGTAAGGGCTGGGGATATAGCTCAGCAGCGTAAGTTCTTGCCTGGCATGCATAAGGTCCTGAGTTTGATTCCTGGTACCAAAAAAAAAAAAAAAAAAAAAAAAGCATGGTACTGACAAAAATATCTGAAAAATCAGTGGAACAGAGCAAAAGATGGAGAAACACACTTGGCCACTTTATCTTTGACAAAGGGGACAAACAGGTTCACCTGAAGGAAGATAGCCTCCTTAGTGGTGCTGAAAAAATTGACTTTCTACATGTGGAAGACTAAAACTAGACCCATGACTATCACCATACACTAAATGAAAGTCAAAATGGATCAAAGTTCTGAATATTAAAACAGAAACACTAAATCCACTGGAAGAGAAATTTGGTAGAAATCTTGAGGACAGAGGTATAGGCAGAGAGTTCAAGAACAAAACCCAAATTATACAGGAAAGTCTTCAAAGAATCAACCACTGGGATCTCATGTTATTAATAGCTTTTTTTTTTTTTTTTTTTTTTTTTTTGCGGCACCAGGGATTGAACTCAGAACCTCGCGTCTGCCAGGGCAGGCGCTTAAGGCACTGAGCCAAACTCCCGGCCCTGGTTTTTTGAGGCAGGGTCGCACTATGTAGCTCAGGCCGGCCTTGCGCTCACATTGTAATAGCTTTTGCACATCAAAAGAAATCACAAATGGAGTGAAAAGAGAAACCACAGAGTGGGAACAAAATTTAGCCAGTTTCCCATTACACAAAGGACTTCTTTTCTGGGGCGGGCGGTATCACGGATTAAACTCACAACCTCGTGCCTGTCAGGCTGGCACACACGCCACTGAGCTAAATCCTTGGCCCCACAAAGGACTTCTATCTAGAAAATATACAGAATTTTTAAAAATCAGACCCCCCAAATTGAAAGACCCAATCCAAAAATGGCATCTGAGATGAACATGCACTTATCAGATGAAGAAATACAAATGGCAAATATATCTATATGAGAAAATGTTCGACTTCACTGGTCATTCCAGAGATGCAAATCAAAACAGTACTGACATTCCATCTCACTGCAGAATGAATGGTTATTACAAGGAATTCAACCAATAACAAATGCTAGAGGGGCTTTGGAGAAAAAGGAACGCTTTACCACTGGGAGTGGGAGTGCAGACTGGTGCAACCACTGTGGAAATCAGTGTGGACATTCCTTAAAAAACTAGGATTAGAGATGCAATTTGACCCAGCCATTTCCCTCTGGGTATTTTTCCAAGAATTAATAACATCATACCACTTCAATATATGTGCACCCATGTTTGTAACCGTGCAATTTGTAATAGCTAAATCCTGGAAACAACACAAGTGCTCATCAACCAAGGAATGAATAAAAAATATGTGGTATTTTTATATAGTGAATAGTACTCAGTCATAAAAAAGTATAAACAGGAGACTTCTATAGGTAAATGGATGCAACTTGAGACTATACTCATAAGTGAAATTAATCAGACTCACGTGTAAATATCATATTATCTCGCTGGTGTGGAAATCTGTATGAATAAATAAGGTGTAAAATGTACCATAGATATTGTGAAATGGGAAGAAATTGTTCAAAAGAATAAAGCAACTGCAATGGGGGAAGTGGTAAAGGAAACAAAAAAGTTAAAAAGTGCAAGTTAGTTATTGTATTAGTGTCTTTTAGTTCATGGAAAAAGAAGATTTGTACTATATTGATTTGGTAATTTTTTAAACCCATATCTTGTACTCAAGAGTAACTGCCACTTTAAAGATAACAATATGCAATACATTAACTATTACTTTTTTCTACTATGTTGTTGTAAAATTTTGTTTTACCTTTTTTCCATAAAAATTTTTTTATTGACAGACTCAAAGGTGCAAATATGTCACCATATTATGTGAATATAATGAATACTATAGGGAAGAATCTACATTTTCAAAATTACATTTAGTTAGAAGTTTCAGCTTCTTTAAATTTTTTGCAAATACTTCTAAACTCTTCCTTGAAAGAGGTCAACTAGAGGTCACAAATTGCTTCCTCACTCGCTCCATGACCATGCATAATTTTGTTGAAGAAAATGCCTCTATTCATGTCACCAGAATGCATGGATAATATTGACATCCAGAAATAATCTCATACACCACCAAACGTTATTATAACTAACTTTAAAAATTATTACAACTTATACCAAAAAAAATTTACAGTCTGAAATTTTCCAAAAAGTAATATATAAAAATAAAGTTGAAGACCATGATAGGAATGTTGGGAAGAAAGTGTATGGACTTAGATTTGATGATGCAATCAGCTATGGATTCATTAAATTACAGGCTTAATACAACTATATCCATTATACTAACAAAACTATACAAATTTTAAAAACATCTATGAGACTATCTTCTAAAAAACAAGGGACAATAATGTTTTTGAAATTTCGATAAAAAAATGTTCTCTCAATAATTTAGAAAATACTTTACTGTTACAATCACTTAAGCCTCAGACTTAGGCAACATACATACATACTAAACATAAAAAAATTCAAATTATGTTATACAAACTGAGATTTGATAAGGCTGGCAGTAAAAATCAAGAGTAAGATGTAAATCATCAGTTCTTCCTGGTGGCAAATTGCTCATTTTATATGTGATGTGATACTTTTGTTTCTACCAAACTTTCAAAGGTACACTCACTACAAATTCAAGAAAAAAATATAAAATATGAACCTACAATATGGAAAAAAGTATAAGAAAATGACTTGCTGATTAATGAGGAAATCCTTGGAAATAACATTTAAATCTAGAAAATTTAAGGTGATTTTGAAAAGATACAAAAGGTAATAGTAAGGATTTCTGCTCAGCAAAATAATTCTCAATGAAATAAAAATGCAGCTAGAAAGATCAGGAGAAGGTGTGTTGATTCTCTGAGTCATAATGAAATACCTACAAAAGCAACAGCAAAAAGAATGCTCATCAGAACACTCTTATATGAGAACAAGATACAAACAGATACTTTACAGAAGGTCTTATAGAGAAAATGGAAAAAGAAGCCCTAAAAATCAAGGTATTAAAGACAGAATAAATGAAAAAAAGCAATTAAATTTTAATATGAATCCATGAACTTGTCAAATTAGAAAACCTCCAGTGTTGATAGTTATGAGAAACAGAAACTACCCAGTGGTGGTGGTTGTGATGCGGATGGTATACGATAAGATTCTGAATGATACACACCCTATGCACCAATAAAGAAACTCGGAGAATCCGTGGGATGTCTCAACTCTGTTTCTGGGACAGGAAGTAGGAGAATGTTCTTGGTGCATTCCCATATCAGTGACAGAATTAGACAAGCCTCCTCTCCCTAACTGCGGAAAGGCAAATAAAATGTTATGCACACAAACAATGGAGACCCTGTCAGGAATTACATCTACATACAGCAGTTCAAATAAATCTGGGAATTTTTTTTTTTTTTTTTTTTTTTTTTTTTTTGCGGCACCGGGGATTGAACTCACAACCTCGCGCCTGCCAGGGCAGGCGCTTAAGGCACTGAGCCAAACTCCCAGTCCTGGTTTTTTGAGGCAGGGTCGCACTATGTAGCTCAGGCCGGCCTTAAATCTGGGAAATATTACTGAATGAATTAACTGACATACAGAGTGAACTCTTGAATATAGTATTTGAGCACTTAAAAAAATATACATGTATGAGGTTGGGGTGTAGCTCATGTTAGAGCACACATACAGTGCTCTCAGTATCCAGGGTCTACAGCGACAATAAAAAAAAGGTACATGAAGCCATGGAGCATAATGTAGTAGTGACAAGCAAGGGCTCAGTGCGGAAAGAAAGCACACAACAGGTGTGTCAAGCACAGAATTAGTGACATTTAGGGCCAAGATTTCCTTCTAATAAGGGCCATTCTGTTTGTTATGTGATACTGTTCACATCCTTCACCTCTATGCCCAAGATGGTATGAAATCTTTCTTACGCTCTAGGTCATAATTACAAGGAAAAAGTTGAGGCACATTCACATTTCCTCATATTCACAATCACCACTGCCAGAAAACCACTCACTTATCAGGTGGAGTGGACACACAAGCTCTTGAATGACAAGGTACAGAATGGGCAAAGATGCCAGGACCTGCTGAATCTCTAGCTCTGCACCCCCAAACTCCATCTCAGTGAATCCACACAAAGTACTCTGTCTGTACTTGCACTCTCTCCTTGCCCTCACCACCTGCACTACACTTCAGACATCACATGTGTGAAAAGCCAGAACAGGCTCCACTGCTTCACGCTGCATGATGACACCCACAGGGAGACACGGACAGACTAAAATATACTTTGAATTGAAGGCTCTGTGCTTTGTCTCAGCTGTATCATAGTCCATTCCCATGCGAATCTCCAGGATACCAACAAGGGAGGGCCGTCCTCAGAGTGTGGGCAAGGCAAGAGAACTTAGGGGGATTCAAGCATTGCTGTCAATCAGAACTTACGGAACATATGACAAAGGCCCTCAGTAATTTCTTTTTCCATGGAGATATGAATCACTGCAAAGATAAAAGTCTTGGAAGTAACATTATTGGGCAGACATGCCTTTTGCTCTTTAATGTTATGGAAATGCAAGTGTTATTACATGAGTGGGTCATGTAGGATAGAAAGACAAATGTTTACCTAACCTTCAAACTAGATTTCCAAAATTAGCATAATTAGAACTAGGAATGGACATGTCTTCTCTTCAGCCATGCACATGCTTAATGACTTGTGTTCCAACTGCTCAGGCCTGTGTCTGATCAATGAAAATCACTGTCCAATCCCCTTTTATGGTGATGCAGCGCACTCAGTATGATCAGACTGGGGCTCCTCTCTATAATGTTAATAATGATAAAAACAACCAAACCAAATCAAAACAAACAAAGAAACAAAAATTTAAAACCAGAATAGTGTTGCCTTTTCCAAACACCACTCATACTGTTCTTCTGAGTCAGCTGCTCTGGGGAACCTGATTAATAGATCTCTCAAAAAAGGAAGCAGTCTGATGGTTATTAAGTTTTATAATGGACTTTTTGAAGAGTTAAAGTTGATATACTACATGACTCAGAAAGGAGAAATAACATGAGCAACCCAAAGGAAGTTCAAAAGAAAATGTGTTGAAAATTTACAGAATATGCAAGGTCAACAAAACATTACTGCTAAGCTTTGGATCCTTTAAACCGGCTCAACACACTTACTTGATCTCTGTTTAGGGAGATATATGTAACACAAAAAAACTAAACATTTCATGCACTTATTGAATACAGTGCACTTCAAATCCCTGCTTGTTCACCACTGTTGTCCTGTTGCTGAGGAGTGGTTCCTTACAGCTGTCCACAATTACGAGCAAGTATTGTACCATATATCAGTAGTGTGCAAAAAGAATAAAATAAAAAACTCAATGTAAGATTTCCCCTGAATTGGTTTTCTTTCATTGTTCATTATTAGACATTTATCACAAGGCCAAGGCATGTTAAATGTGTTACTGTTCAGTGGAGGTAAATCACAGAATTTATATTTCATACTGAAAGGGGATCCTGCTCAATGGCCCAGGCTTGGTGTTACAACACTTCCTGTCTGTCTCCCAAGTGTCCAAGAGTAAAGGGGTGAACCACCATGCCTCACTAATTTTTACTTTACCCACATACTAGCTGGGTATTGTGGTACACTCCTATAATCCCAGCACTAGGGGGGTCACTGAGGCAGGTGGATTGCCATTAGCTCAAGGCCAGTCTGCATCACATAGTGAGTTCAAGGCCAGGCTGCACTACATGGCAGGGCACTGTCTCAATAAAATTAAAAAAAAAGAAAAAAGAAACCTTGCCTAAACTCTGAAACCATGGTAAATCAGGAGCAGTAAAGAACCCCCGTCTTAAACTGGCATAATGGCACATACATGTCAAACCAACAGTCAGAGGTTCAAAAACTATGGGCCACATTGTAAGACAGGATCTCAAATCTGAAAAACAAAAATTAAAAATTGAAAATTTGGGGGTACATAGTTCAGCAAATTTCCAGAATTCCTTTTCTCTACAACAAAAACATCAGGTACACCTTGAAATCTTCCATATCCTGAGGGATACCCCTTTCATTTTAATTCAGTGATAGTGTCCACAAAATATTTTAACCTACACTAAGAGGCCAGACAGTTTCCTAATTTCCGATTTTGCCTCAAAAATGAGTTCATGACTAGGTGTGCTCACACACACTTGTAATGCCAGCACCTGGAAGGCTGAGGCAGGGGGATTGCTGTGTGTTTGAGGTCAGCCTGGGCTACAAAGTGAGTTCAAAACCAACTTGAACTACAAAGTCAGACTCAATCTCAAAAAAAAAAAAAAAAAAACTGATCAATGATAACACAACACACTTATCTATTATTAAATTCTCATCCTTTGATCCACCCTAAACAGAAAATTCTTCATGCCTAAACTTTGATATCCCTGCACAGTTCTACTTGGGGCTTCTTCATACTAGAGCTCCTTTTGAAATCTATTTTAGAGAGCATTTTAGTATTTAAACAATGTCTATGATCAGGCCAAGCTCTATAGCCATTAATTCAGAGATGACACCCTTGTCCCTTTCACTCATACCCATATCACATGTATATGTCTTTGCAAATGACCCAATTCAGATGTTTCTCAGCATGAGTTTAACAGGCAGCCCGTTCTGGAAGTTGTACTTGTCAGGTACACTTGCCCCTGCCCTTGCTAACATTTTAACATCTGCTCCACTTTTTTCAGAATTCCAAACTCTATAACAGGTCTCACATAGTCTGTCAGTCGGGGTGTCACCTATACAATTAAGTAAGATCAGAAATTTTTTTTGCATTGCTCTGTATGGAACACAGGCGTTCACTAGGTGTTTGGCAGAACCAGAACCATTGTCAACCCTATCATGAGTGTGGAAATATGAGGACATACTGGAATTGTAGGGGGTCACTATGAACATAAAAAAACTGAAGTTTCAGGAGAGGAGTCGTGGCTGTGATGCCCTGTGTCACAGACATTTATAAACTTCAGATCCTCCTGATCTGCAGCTGAAAGGACCTAGCTGCACCCAGCTCCAGAGCACATCCTAGGTCAGGGTTTCCCCAACCCCTTCCTCTGCTCAGTCTGGTGGAGATGCGAGGGCAGCAGGAGGTTTCCCAGACGCCTTGTGGGCTGGCGGTGTCACAGTGAGGGCAGGGGCAGGGGACACAAACAAACGTTTCCCCAGCAAGGGGCAAAAGGGACAGAAGATGACTCGTTGTCAGTCCAGAAGGACCTCCGGTATCCGAAGATAAGCACGGAGGCTCCAGGCACCATAGCTGCTTCTGACCACTTCTAAGGAATCTCACCCAAATCCAATCCCATTTCAGGGCTCCCATCCCATAACGTTACCATTGCGTGGCTTGAGGTTTTCCAGGTTTTTTCTGGAGCAGGATAGTGAATAGAATCCATAAAATGCGGCCTAGCAAGCTTTCCTCTGTCACGATTGCCCTCAGGACACGCAATTGACGCAGTGACTCCAAAAGAGGCTTCCTACATTGGTCCACCCGATTGGACAGTTCCTGGAGCTCCCCGCCTCCTCCCTGATTGGCTCCTGCTCTGGTGCCCTCCCACCGGGCTAAGAATAGGGACAGCAACAAAGCCCTGTCTGCAACAGTGGGTGACAAATGAAAGCTTGTAATGCTGAGACTTCTGAACCAGGCTGTCTCCTACAATGCTGACCTCCTCGCCTCGCCTGTGGGATATTTGTATTGAAGGACTTGACCCCTGCCTTTTCAGTGCTGCTCCTGTTTTCTTAAAAGACTCCATGGACTCTTCCAGAAAATGGGTCACAAATGTGTTCAGAAGGTTCCAGGGTCAATATTCTAGGGAAGAATCAATCCCCTGATGTCAGAAAACAATCTGTGGCCCTGTCAGGACGTAGTCGAATAGAGAGAGGGCAGGCTGTTTGAGAGGTCAGTCTTTGGAGTGAGGCAGCAGGCTTCATTGTCACGATTTTCACACTTATCCCGCTCCATCTATTCATTTTCAGCTCTCCCCCCCTAAAAAAGGAAAAGAAAAGAAAAGAAAAAGAATATATGCCCAGAAAAGGAGCACAATTATTGTGAAAATGAAGAAATGAGAGTTAAATGATAGCAATAATCTGCAAAAAAGTAAAGACGAAAGAAAAGCAAACATTTAAAATATCCAATCAAGTTCCCTACTCATCCAGGGCCACAAAAATTCTGAACTGTGAACATGAGCATATTGCCAAGCATGAGAGTCACGGTGATTGCTAAAATGGAGCCACATTCCCCATCCACTGAACCATTTCCTTGTGATGAGGCAGGAAACCACAGGACTTCAAACTCTGTGCTGCCCATGCCCTGTAGTTCTCTCTTCACAATTTCAAACTCTGCCTTTTTCAGGCTTTGATATTCCTAGAAGGATACATTTCCTAGAACCATGTGATACACTTGTTAATAACTTCTTTGGCTTACAGATGTGTAGGACAATTGTAAATTACACTACTATATGTGTGTGGTAAACTCATGTGAGTTTGACCTGATGTACCAAATTTGGTCGCTGGATCCTTCATCTCAGGCTCCTTCCCTGCGTTCTGGTTCCTTGATCTCAGAAAGAAGTTACGTTCTAGCCGGGTGTGGCGGACGCACACCTTTAATCCCAGCACTCAGGAGGCTGAGATAGGTGGAGCATTGTGAGTTAGAGGCCAGCTTGGGCTACAACGTGAGCACAAGGCCAGTCTGAGCTACATAGTGCGACACTGTCCTGCCGGGACCCATGTGGCTCCTGAGGTTCTTGGGGTGAAGGACTGTGAGAGGATGAGAAAATAAAGACAGAGACAAAGCTGGAGTCAGGTGGAGCCCTTATCCTCCTGATGGGAAGAAAGGAACTGGTCCCTCAATGTAGGGGTGTTTATTTATACCTTTTAGCAACCTAATCTCATATGACACCCTGTTGTCCTAGCAACCCACCGCTCCGACTGCCTTGGGACAAGGCGTTCTCTAGGCTGAAGTAGCATCTTCACGTGACTTGCCGTAGGCTCTCTTTGTTCTTGGAATGATCTTGTCTAGATCATGCCCTAAGTCAATTTCCAGCTTCAACGGCTCCCAACACTGTCTCAAAAAACTAGGGCTGGGAGTTTGGCTCAGTGGCTTAAGCACCCATCTGACAGGTGCAAAGTTGTGAGTTTGATCCCTGGGGCCACAAAAAAAAAAAAAAAGAAGAAGAAGAAGTTATGTTCTTTCATTCACTTCTATTTGCCAAGTTATTTTCACACTGGAAACAGTCAAAGTCATACTACAACAATGAGATGAAATAAAGTACTTTTCTTAAATTTTGTATGTCAGATATTTTGTATCTGTAAATAAATAAGTCAGTATATATCTAATACAATTCAGTTAGGCGTATGTCCTAAATAAATTTCCAAATTCATCAATTATTTCTTCCACTAATTATGTACATGAATTTTTTCTCTGCTTGCTCTTCACAGTTTTTATATGTATATATTTCAGTCTGACTGTGGCATTTCTTTGCATATCACAACCTTTGCTTTCCTCTACAATCGTCTCCTCCATGCAGGCAGAACTACCTCCATGCAAACAGACACCTGGTGATGAATTTATGTGTAAAACAAACCCACCACTAGAAACACCTGCACTCCTGTTACACAGTAGTTAGCAAGCTGATGGAGGCTTCCTTTATTAGCTACCATTTTCAATTGTATGTGTTGACTTAGAAAAACTTACGAAGAACACTCACAATGATTTAGTATCAAGAATTGAACTCAGGACCTTACGCTTGCCAGGCTGTATCCCCAGCTAGTCACAATGATTTGAGGAGGTGTAGCACAATGTTTTTTGAGAAATCACTCCAATACCCCTCAGTATCTTGTCACAAGGTAATATAGCACTTCCATCTAAAGGTACCCAAAATTTACATGCTGCTATTTTTGTGTGACAGTTAACTGTCCATGTAATGGAATGAGTCCCAAGTGCACAACATTCAGGTCTCATTCAAATATTGCCACTTTCAGGAGGATTCTCTCATTCCCTGACATAGTCTTTCAACTTAACTGAAGACCAATGGGACTCTGCCCTCAGTGGATTTCAGACTGTTCGAAGCTCTGCAGAGTCACTCACTCAACAAACCTTTTGATAATGAGTGGAATGCTGCTACCCAGTCTACCTTGCATCTGTCACTCAGTCAATTCACCACAGCTATGAGTCATGATTTGGTGTGATGTGATAAGAACCTTAAATAAATAAAAGTGATACACAGCAAAAGATTAGATGTTATACGGGCAGTCAACAATAAAGCAATAACTTGAGGCTGATTCCTACTGAGTTTTCTGTGTTTAGGAGCACTGAGTTTCAAGGCTAAGTACTGACCTCAAGGTACTATAGATTTTCTCCTCACTCAAATCAGAGATTTCAGTAACTGAACTAACTCATCATGATTCAATATGCCCTCTAAATTTCATATTTTGGAAACAGAGCACCTAATAAACAGAGTTGAGATGTGGGTCCTCTACCAGGTAATGGGCACATTTTATTTTCTATCATGAATGGAATGATGTTTTTCATATGAAAGAGGGTGGTGTATGAGTAGAGTGACTTTCTAATAACAATACTTGTTCTTCCTGTCACACACATGGTTACGTGCCATTCAAGGTCATATCACACAAGCTGGACCATGGAGACAAACACCTAATTTCAGCACTGAGAAGGCTGAGACAGGAGGATCACAAAGGGATCAATGCCAGCCTAGGATACATCTTGAGTTGAAGGCTAGCCTGAATTACACACCGTGACCCTGTCCCAAACAAAACAAAACAAAAGGTATAATGCAGCCAAAGTCTGATTAGATTTTCATTCTGTGCTTTTATACTTTGAAGCCTCAAAATTTGTAGAGTGCACATTTCAATTCTTTTTAAATTACCCTGTCTGTGACATTCTGACACAGCAATACGTAATGGACTGCAGCGCTTGTATTCTTGATTAGCATAAGGGAGTAGTCATTCACATTCAAGATGTCCAAGAACAAAGTGATCTTGGGAGTGGGAATGGAATACCAGGCTAAGGTCAAGTGTACAAAAACTCTATAAGGAGGGGTACTAGATTCATGAATTTAAATTTTCTATGTGGAGTAAACAGCTCGTTGCAGAGTCTGAATATGCTACCTGGAGACACCCATGCATTTCAGTCTATCCCCAGCTATGAGAACTTTGGACATTATAACATTTCTTTTGCTTCAGGTGCTTCATCAGGAAAGGCAAGGCCACTAATATTGCACCTCAAAAGGTGCCTATAAGGAACCTTATATTGCATATAAATGTTTCCTAATGTGAAAGCACTTGCTTTCTGTTCATTACAGGGCATTCAACTCAGGCTTGAAACTTTGCAATGTTCCTACAGTAACAACTTGGGTCCATTGCATACATATTGGGAACCACTTTATAAATATTCGGAAGTGATATAGTGGAAATGCTAGAAGTCACATATGCCAAGTTCGTGGTTTTCATAGTTGAAGAATGAATTCCAAGGAGCAATGGTGGTTAAAAGTAGGAAAATTTGTGGAAGATTAGAAATAAGGAATAAGAATAGGGGAAGGGAATGGGGAAGAGGAATAGCTCCTGAAGTGGAGGGTCTTCAGTGTTCTTCCAACAAGCTCACCTCTCAAAGGAAGTTAGTAGAACAAAATCACGTGTCAGGTACAATGCGGGTCAAAGTTATGATTAATCAATAAGATTGAAAATATGATCATTCAGGTAATATTGATCCAATGGTAGCAAGGGTATGGGGTAACATCATTACCTTTGGAAATAATCTATAGTCTTAGTTTTGTCTTTAGTTTTAGTCTTAGTGGCTTTAGTCTTAGTCCTAGTGCTCTTAATCAAGGTCTTAGTCTTAGTCTTTGTCTTAGTCTTAGTCTTAGCGTAGAGGAGATGGTGACTCATTCCAATGAGATAATGGGAAATCACAAATGGGTAATACCAATAAACTCAAGCTCCTGTTTATCCCTTAGGGAAGTATATAAACTAGGTACTGACTTTAATCTTCAGATGCTCCACCAGTCTCGGTTTTGATGAGTTCTCACCTTCTCCAATGACTGTCTTGAGGGCCCAGGCCTGTCTGAATGCCTAATATATTTCTACCTAACTTAGCTGTCTATAAAGGAAGAGCCACAGATGTGAAAATGTCCCACATACTCTCATAGTTATTTTTATTTTTGATAGAGGAGGAGATCAATGAATATGGAGTTATGCTAAAGGGTGAAGTATTAGGTATAGGTGTTATTTTAATTATGTAAAAGTCACTAGTGGAGCAGATTTGATAGCAGGTATAAGACATAAACTAAGGGTCATCACCACTTCAAAGCCCATGTCCATTTTTATAAATAAAGTGCACTTGAAAATACACCACACAGGGCTATGTGAGGTTGAAACATGCCATTGCACAGTGCACATTCTATGCATTTATTCTGGTGACCAGTTGAGCTGTCTCTGAAATATTCTTTCCCTATTCTAAACACCATTTTTTGTCTATGGCTCTGGAGTCATACCTCGAAGAACAGTGGGGACTGATATCATTAAAAATCATTTTACAAGCATGGAGATATTGGTTATTATGCCATTTAGCTTTTAACATTTGCTTTGTCGAATCTCCAATTTAAAGTCTGTCCAGCTTGCCGTCTGTTCATAAAAAATTTGGACTGTTTCACTTTGTGACATCTATATTAAATTTCTAAAATGTAAATACAACCCTTTGCTTGAGTTTCTCTCTTCCAAAAACTTCGAATATTGGATTGTATATCTACATATAAATTGTTTTGGGAAACAGTAAGCCATTTGGTGTCCATAACATTGCCCAACACATGATATAATCTCATAGAATGTTTCCCGTGGTATGAATGACTGAGTTTTCCCAAAATTTATATATTGAAATTTATGTTCCAATGTTATGGTATGAGGTAGTTCTATAAGGCCTTTGAAAATAATAAGATGAAGCTGAGCGTGATAGCACACGCCTGTAACTCCAGCACTCAGGAGGCTGAGGCAGGAGGATCGCTGTGAGTTCAAAAGCAGCCTGGGCTACAAAGTGAGCTTAAGGCCAGCCTCAACTGTGTAGCAAGACCCTGTCTTAAGAAGGCCAAAAAAAAAAAAGGTACTGGATCACTTGGGCAGAAATCTCACTAATAACATATACTCACTTATAAAGTCGACCAAATACATCCTGTTCGCCCCTACTGGCATATGAGAACTCAACTGGAAGTCTCCATCTTTAAACAAAACCTCAGTGTACAGGTACTTTATGAATACATTGACCATGGGATTCCTAGCCTTCACAACTGTAATAAATAATTATTTCATAGAGTGAACTCATCTGTAATTTTGGTTAAGGCATCTATCCAAAAGTTTTGGGCAATGGTTAAAAATACATGTTTGTGAATGGTTTACCACCAGTCATGGAAGCAAGTAGATAGCAAAAATACTATATTTGCAATTCTTCACTCAAACTGAAGTATGTACTCATTCTTGTGTATGTATGAAGTCATATTCTCACCTCAGTAATACACACAATCAATTCCATGAGTATCCAGTGGAAGGTAAGGTAGTGGACTGGTGTTTCACTATATCAGTGCTCATGCAGTCAGTTTTGTTGGGGACCATAAATTCACAGTGTCTGGTTTTGCGTATTTTCCTGCAAAATGAAAGAAAGGATTAGGATTACAAAGTGAGTTTAGGAGATTTCCCCTTGACTCTTCTTCATGTAAGATCATCTATGCCTTCGTGAGTCATCTCAGGATTATACTCAAGGTCAAGATATTTCTCCAAAATTAACATAATCTGCTACTTAGAAAAAGTCTTTGAACCACTTCCAAGATCCTTCTGAGTTTCCTGTGTTTTCCACTGTAATCCCTTCCTTGACTGAAAAAATAAATATGGGCTCCCTGGAGACAAGGCTTGTCTTAACCCTCAGAGTCTCGAACTCTATAGAAGGGTTTTGATCCTCCTGGAGCCCTAAAATCATACCACTTATCTCATTTATTTTCACCTTCACTGTACACTCATTCAAGAGATTGGGGATGTAGGCCAGATCTCTGATAAATTTAATCCTAAAATAAAAATAAATCTTTGTATAAATTTCAAAACAGAAGAAACCAGCAAAATACAGACAGGGTCCTAGAGTCCTACAGGCATCTTTAAATAATTTAATAGAAGACTCTGCCAAAACATCTAGAAGTTGGCCAAAAATATGTAGTATGTCTAAAGAAAAATTGTTCAAGCAGCCAATAACGCAGAAATTTTTCTAAATAATTTTATGTGAATATTCTCTTATATATGAGATAACATCCTGCCATGGCCATGTCCAGTTCTTGTTAAATTATACACTCAAACAAATTATTTTATATTTCTAATGACTGATGCATACAACTTCATATACTGTCAGGAATATAACCACTGTAAAGTGCCTTATTCTCTTAAAAATGCAGGAAAAGGGAAAATATTCATGACATATCATAGAGCTATAGTTGTGTTATTTTGGCTCATGGGAAAATTATTTATTAATTTCATTTAGCATAATTATAGTAAATAAAACATATTAAATGTGTATAATGAAATGTTTTCATATGTGATTTATTGTAAAATGATTACCACAATTCCTCTAGTTAGCATATTTATCACCAAACACATTTACTTTTCAAGTATATGGAGAAAACAACTAAAAACAACTTAGCAAATAGCAACTGTATAGAGGACCCTACCTACATCAGTCACTGTAATCACCATGGGATCTGTAGCTGTTTCATAGACCACAAAAACACACGGAGCCTATTAATCAACATCTCTCAGTTTCACCAACCCCTCACGTGAGAGCCATCACTGTGCTCCATAATGCTGGAGGGCTGACAACTTTAGATTCTAAATATGACTATGATCGAAGTTTAATTTGTCTCTGACACATTTTGCTAAAGATCTCCTGGTGAATCTATATTTTCAGAAATGAAAGAATTTTTTCTTTGTAGTCCAAATAATACTTCATTGAATGCACGAATTTCACTTTATTTATTCAAATATTATTGTGACTTAATTGTAGGCAATTAGACCAATCATATCATTTTACTAAAAACAAACAAACAAAACAAACAAACAAAACTAGAAAAACATAAAAATAAGGGACTATAATTATGCACATATCTACTATATTCATTAGGCAGCATTATTCTACAGAACAATTAGGAGTGAAAAAAAGCCACCTGCTGCTGCCATTGTCAAAGAAAATTCCACGTTCGGACAGTTAAATCTCTTTTCCATGTGGAGGGTGAGATTGACGTCACACTGAATCCTGGTGATGCAGCAACAAGAAGTAAAAATACTAACTCTGGGAGCTGACCATGGCCTCCTGTTTCCTTTTCCTAGTGGGAAAAAGCAACCTCCTACACCCTAATATTTACTAAAGGAAGACCTTTTCCTGGGGTCACATCAAAGTTCTCCTTTAAGTGTAAAATTCATCACCCTTTTCTTTAGAAACTACATAAGAAGAGAAATACCAGCACCGCCTGAAAACCCACCATGCTGGGTCAGGGAAGATCCAACCAGAAGACAACCAGCAGCCTTCCTGGTAAGCAGCGCAACGGGTTCCAGGAAAAATCATTGTCTCCCATGAGCCTACCAGCACGTGGGTGAGAATCAAACATCCCCACCCCTCAAGCCCCACTCCCTACCCACATCCCTGCTCCGCCAGTAAGCAACCTGCTGGTTCAGAGGACCAGCTAAGTTGATAGCAACTAAGGTACATAAAGCAACTAAATGCTTGTATTGTTTGGTTGATTTTGTGGGCCTGGGGCCAGCAGTCTGAGCATCTCTTGGGAGAATGACAATATGCAATGTAGCAGATATGGGGGATTTCCTTCTATCATGTCTTTTTTTTTTTTTTTTTTTTGTGGCACCGGGCATTGAACTCACAACCTCGCGCCTGCCAGGTCAGGTGCTTAAGGCACTGAGCCAAACTCCCAGCCCTGGTTTTTTGAGGCAGGGTCGCACTATGTAGCTCAGGCCGGCCTTGTGCTCGCGTTGTAGCCCAAGCGGGCCTCGAACTCACAATGCTCCACCTACCTCAGCCTCCTGAGTGCTGGGATTAAAGGCGTGCGCCACCACGCCCGACTCCTTCTATCTTGTCTTTGAGGCCCAATATTGTTCTGTTTTGCTCTATCAATATTCTGCTTTGATTGGTTTTGTTTTTGGTTCGATTTTGCTATGCCTGATGGAATGGACTATTATAAAGTTAACAAGATATACTGTAGTAGCTATTGTTTTCCTGGTATCCTGCTTTGAAGTTCTGTACCAATTCTACTGCTTTGTTTTGATTGACTTTGTTCTGTTTTATTCTGTTGGATTTTACTATCTTTAAGATAAAAAAAAAAAGAAACTATGTAAAAGAACCTTTCTCGGAGCATGACCACAAATATTTAATGTATATAAACTAGATTCACACCCATAAATGTATGCGTGCCAAAATCAAAATTGTCTATAGAAATTCCCAAGGAAAATATGGTTACAACCTCAGAAAGGAAATATGCTTAGGATAGCCAGTGCATAAGCAAATGTGCTGCCCTTGCGATGCTTGGGGTAAAATGGTGCTAAGTGGTGAAGAGAGAAAAGGACAACTACTGGTGTGTAATTGTTAGTATTAGAGTAATTTTGATACTGGGGAGTCAACCTAGGAGTGAAAAAGCACCAGCCTGTAACTGCAGAACTTGAAGACATATTTTGGGACAGAATTTCACTAAGTTGAATAGGCTGGACTCAAATTTTTTTATCCACTCAGTTAAGCATGCTGAGTTGCTGGGATTACAAGTATGTATCAACAGTACCACCAACTTTTATTTTCATGATAAAATGAGAAGGTAAATGTACTGAAGACAAATGTCATATAGATTCACTATTCAATTAGTAGCTGAAATAATAACACACAGTACACATCTTCCTCATGATGGTAATTAGAAATGTGCTCCAGGGAAGCTGGCCACGTGTTGTAAGGTGTAAAGACTGACACTTTACAGTCTCTTCTAGTCCATGAATTGTATCAGATATTTCACAAGTGAAATAGACATAATTTTAGGAGATATTACACAACTGGTGAATAATTCATGTGTTGAAGCATAATTCAGACTAAGTAAAGCTATACTCGCTGTATTAGGGATACTTCATGTAGTGCTCACGTTTTCATGATACTATAGGTTTGTAACAACATAATCCTTTCAGAACTTGAGTAGCTTTTGTATTGAAGAACAGTGTATTAAAAACTTTACAAATTACATCTATGTTAAAAAGAGAGTAGAAAATACAGACCAAAGGAGACCAAGTGGAATTCATGCACACACCTTAGCCCTGTGTAAGTGTCTGAAGGCCACTGGGACATACTGTAAACATCAGGCAGTGGTCCCTATGAACACTGAGAAATGGCATTGTATAGATTTATCTCAAAAATTGGTAAAACACATTCTGAATTATAATTTAGTAAATTCATTTTTTACAATACTGATACCTCACAATTTAGATTTTCCTTCATTAGTTCAGTGTATTAGGAAAAAGCAATGATAATTACAAATAGAATGGCATCACAGCACTAGGGAATAAAATGAATGCATTTTAAGCAACCGATTTCCCAAAAACAACTGAGAAAACTTCCTTTCAAAGTGTTGTTACTGATAAATCACACTATCATTTATACTTTCAGGAGACATTATTATAATTCGTGATATGCTTTTGGAGACAAGTTATGGTTCGGCTGGTCTAGGGCAATCAGAAATTCACAGTAGCATGGTTTATTTTTGGTGAATGTGGTGGAAAAATTAACAAAGTAAAAATCAATGCAATATAAATATGACAAAATTTGGATGGTAAGAAAACATAAACATTTATGTAAATGATAATATTGGATCCAGTAAGAAAGAAAAACAGGCAACATTATGATATAACCAGTTATCTTGTCACAACATGAATAACACAACATTTGCTAATCTATAAATTGTGTGAAAAACAACTGAACTTTGTCAAAAACATATGCTCACAAGCCTCTGACAATATATATCTTAATATAAAATGTAGCATCAAATTCAGAAACATCATTTGTTACACAGAAGATGGAATATATGCACCAAAAATTTAACAAAAACATAGTGGAAAAATCCCAACAATTAACAAAAATAATACAAAAATGAAGTCTTTTGGTGGCCTATATCTCCTCGTTTTAAAGACAAAACATTAACTACATAGACACTACCCATATTTGAAAGTAAAAAGTACATTTCAATTCATGTTTAATTAAGACACTATGGTTAAGCACAAAGACACTCAAAAATGCAAATTTATGTCAACTCAGTATTTTTATATAAAATCCTACCAGTACAAAATCTAGGTATTTATAAGTGATTTACTGAAAACCATACAACATATATAATTTAGGAGAGTTCCACCTCAGATTTGTATTTTCTGGAAAGTTTGTGAAGAAATATTGACATCAAACATTTTGTATTAACTATTTCTTCTGGTTTCCACTACATGAGAAAATTTCACCAGATTTTCAGAACAGGATTGTTTTTTTTTTTTGATTAGCATTGTAATTATTTTTTTTTTTAATTTTTATTTCAAAGATAGTGAAATGCAACAAAAGATAACAGAACAATCAGAACAGAGCAGTAGAATGGGCATAGAACTTCAGAGAGAGATCCTATGAAAACAATAGCTACTACATTATATCTAGTTACTTTCAGAATAGTTGACCATTCCATCAGCCATAGCAAAAACAAACCAAAAACAAAACACAGTAAAACCAATGAGAACAGGATGTGAAATGAAGCAAAAAAAAAAACAAAAAAAGGAAACAAAAATTAAACAAAATTAAGCAAACCAATGACAATAATATTGGGGCTCAAAGACAAGACAGAGGACAATCCCACCTATTTGCTACACTAGAAAATGTCATCTACCCAAGAGATGCTGAGACTGTGGGCACCAGGCCTGCAAAACAATCCAGCAATACAAGCATTTGTAACCCAGTT